>JAIPRL010004747.1:0-35974 GCA_025469235.1 Pemphigus obesinymphae | reverse complement strand
GTTCATTTAATGAAAAACAAATGAATATAAAATCAAAATCTAATGAAAAATAAATATTTATAAAATATTTAATATTGGAATTTAAATAATTATTAAATATTTAATAAATATTTTCATGTTACTTGGGAGTGTACTATGTATACATTTATACAGTAACGGCGTCATGAATTTTTTCTTGGTAGAGCCAATAGAAGGCCAACAATTATAAAGTCGAGCCATTGAAAAATTACTTTTTTTTTTGCTCATCACTTGAAATTTAGACCCAAAAGTTTTATTTCCACTTAAAAATAATGTAAAGTAATTTTTTTACTCATCTAAGAAAATAACTCATTTTTATTACATCCTATCTATTTTTTAAACTAATATATTGTATAGATAAAAATAATGTATTATAAGTAATTTAAAATTATATTTATTACAAAACTTGTAAATATAGTCTTAACATAGTACTTAAATATAGTCAATATACCGATCATAGAACTCGTTTACATAAAGATATTCTCAATGATATTTTGATTATAAGCCCAATATCACTTTTTTTGCTAAGTATGAATTTTTTTTTTTTGTAATGTTTATATGTTTTCATATATATTCAGTTTTTATATTTACGAACAGGATTGATAACGTAATAGGAATAACGTTTTAAAACATTAATTAGTATTAAGTTACAGCTATAGAAATAACGTAACAAAATAAAATATTGTTACCTTCCAATATAATGTTATTTTTAATAACGTTTTAATTCGTAGCGTTCCCAATCGTAATAAATAACAGAACGATATGATGTAACGTATCGATTCCTGCATAAAATCATTATTTATAGATTTATTACATATATTTATAGAATTTCTTAAATAGTTTTTAACTCTCTTCATATATGAGAATGTATCCTTGCATGCCGATGAAGACACTGGAATAGTGAGACAACATAATTTATACATTTCTGAAAACTACTTCATACGTTTTTAAAAAAATATTTTTAAATTAATCAATCCGTTATATAATTGATTTTATTCTATTTAATAAACAATAATTGGATTTCGTGATATTAAAATAAAATATTATAGAAATTTTCAGGACAGGCCAGGGTGTTTTCAGGGTGGGCAATGGCCCATAAACAACACGGGCGGCTCGACATCGTAACAATAAAGGGAGCGATAATACGATGTTGCAGGAGAACGTCGAGCGATAATGAATAGCGAGCCGGGAAACGCGTTTTTCTGCCAGGTGTCGAAAGCTCGGAGAAAAGACGAAAACGTAGAGCAGCGAAAGGCGTAAAAATTTCAAAACGACCG
Source organism: Pemphigus obesinymphae (assembly GCA_025469235.1). Classification (NCBI taxonomy): domain Eukaryota; kingdom Metazoa; phylum Arthropoda; class Insecta; order Hemiptera; family Aphididae; genus Pemphigus; species Pemphigus obesinymphae. Next base: position 34,679 of record JAIPRL010004747.1, on the reverse strand, counting down.
GAAAATACTTTCAAAATGATAACAGTTTTGGAACATGCGTCGAGCGGTAGCGAAAACGAGCCTTAGAATTCAATTTCCATAAGTGGTATTTCTCATCAAAAAATGGGTAAAAAAAGTTAACTTTTTATATATAAGATTAATGTAGAGATTTCATATTCCATAATAATTTCGCAAATATTGATCTTCTTCTCCTCTTCCTAATATTTGGGGTCAGCTAGCCTAGTTGTATAACTATAATTATCTTTTGTATACATATCAGTCAAATGTGATCGGTATTTACTCTTAGTTTTTAATAAATTCGAAATATCTGACTCACACAGATATTTCGGTCTGGAGACAGAAACTACACAATTCAGCGTATTTTTTCAAGCTTGGGTATTCTTCATGCCTTACTTTTTGGAAAGTTTTTTCCCGACAATCTAGATTAAGTAAAATTATTTACAATTAAAATCGGATCCTGTTATTGGTTTTTATATTTGTGTGTGAGACATTGATAAATCCTACAAACATCTACAAGAAACTTCTAACATAAATTTATTTCGTTTTCTAAAAAAAAGTCGTAGAAAGACAAAAGATGGTCGCGATCGACCCGTTGACCACCCATATTTTTAAATGTCTATTAAGATTTTTCTATTCTGTTGAATCTATAAATCCCGATGACTAGTGGTGTCAGAACGGCTTTGCGTGAAACATACAATTTATATAAAATTTTTTTAAATTTTGGGAATAACGTCTAAATTTATCATGTGTTTTGATGAATTCAATGGTAATCGAATGCACATAATTTTTATCGATTTTTAACTTCCAGCAATACTCATTACTAGAGCTGCTCGTAAAACAAATATTGCAATATATGGGTGTGTATTTAAAAATAATTTTTTTTTTCTTTACAAATTAAGTACCTATATATTTCTCTCTAAACAGATATTTTTTGTAAATAATGAATACTGAAATATTATTAGGTCTTACATTTTGTATTTTTCATTTATCAATAAACGTTGGCAAAAATGTATTAAATATCGGAAATTATGTTTTATTTAAAAATTTGAGTAATTTGACCTTCTCACGCTTTTCCCCCAATTTCAACGAATAAACATTTTTATTTATTTATTTATTTATTCGAATTTAACGGGTATGACAACCCAATTACATGTGTAATAATACATTTATAGTGTAAGTAGTATACAGTAAAGGTACATTTTATATAAAGTAGAGAACAAAAGAATTATAAAATAACTTAAATTAATAATTTACAAGGATAAAAGATAATAGTATAATGAGCTTAAAACAAAATATTGATAACTTATAATTAGTAGTCACATATAACTTAGTAGGTACTTAAAGTACGATTTAAATGTTGTTTAAAGGAGGATAATGACTGATTTGTGAAAAATTCAATTTTATATTTATTTGATAAATACATAAGTCGAGAAATTGGACAATTTAATGCATAATTTGTTTGTTGAGTAGGAGTATAAAAGGTAACATTAGATATAGTTGAACGTTGTGGAACTAAAAACGATAGACGACTAAGTAACTCAGGACAATCATTGTTATTGTGAAGAACATTATATAAAAAACATAAATCAAGTTTTATTCTACGTAATTCAAGGAAATCCATACTAAGAAGATCCAAAATCGGAGCATAAAAGGTATGAGGAATACTAGGAATATTGCAACGGTAGCACAGGAAACCAAAAAATGTATTTTGAACCGCTTCTAATGATAATTTATGTTTGTGAAGGTATGGAGACCAAATAGTAGAACAATAGTCATGAAGGGACCTAATGTAGGAAGTATATATTAGATTTAAATCATTGATGTTTTTAAAATTACCACAGGAAAATTTGATAAATCCAAATTGCTATAAAGATTTATTTTTTATGTAATTTATATGTGTATCAAACGTAAGTTTAGTATCAAGGAAAACACTTAGTTCTTTAAAGTTAAAAACTCGTTCTAGAGGTTCATTATTTATATAGTATATTTTTTGGATGTTAGAACGAGAACAATTAAAGGATATTAATTTACATTTATTTACATTTAGGTGAAGATGATGTTGGTCACACCATTCAGAGAGTGCGTTTAGATCAGATTGAAGAAGAATAGCGTCATCGGAGGATTTGATAATACGAAAAATTTTTAGATCATCGGCAAACAAGATCATATTAGAATAAGAGAATGAAATATCGTTAATATATATTAGAAAAAGGATAGGTGCTAAATGGGAACCTTGGGGTACACCACTAGATTGTGGGAAAGTGTAGAATAATAATTTTTATATTTAACAATTTGGGAACGGTCAGAAAAATACGAATAAAACCATGAAAGGAGTGGATCACAAATACTAAAAGCTTAAAGTTTATTTTTTTAAATAATATGGTTAACCGTATCAAAGGCTTTGGAAAAGTCTGTAAAGATTACGTCAACTTGATCGCCATTCGCAAATGCATCATTTATAAACTGGGTAAAAACTAACAGATTGGTTGTTGTTGATCTCGATGGTCGAAAACCATGTTGTTCGTTAATTATTTTAGAGTTGAGAGTTGGAATTATTTGTTTAGAGACTATTTCTTCGAATAGTTTAGGAATCAATGAAAGGAGAGAAATCGGGCGATAATTAATTACATTTGAAAAATTAGAATTTTGATGGATGGGGGATACTAAACTAGATTTCCAGAAATCGGGAAAAATGCCAGATGAATGGGACAAGTTAAATAAGTAGTGTAGAGGAGTTACGAGAACATATTTACAACACTGTAAAAATATATTAGGAATTAATTCAGGACCAGCAGAATGCTTATTGTTGATTGAATTTATTGACTCGAAGATGTCAGATAAAGAAATAGAACATGATGATAAAGGAAAATTTAGACTTTGTGTAGACGTGGTAAGGGAATTAAGTGCAGTAGGAGCAATTTTAACAGATTTATAATTATGATAAACACTAGAAAAATGATTGGCAAAATAATTTACAATTTGTATACCATCATCACATAATAGATCGTTTAGGTACATACGGCTGGGAAGTTCTTTAAATTTCTTACTTTTAATATAATTCCAAAAATTTTTTGGATTATGAATTATTGAGTTTTGAATAGAAATTAAATAATGTGAATAATCACTTTTTGCTAATTGTTTACAACGACTTCTCAGGTTGGTAAATAAGTTATAATCAATAGATGACTTTGTTATTTTAAATTTTTTATGAGCTGATTTTTTTTGAAATACAAGATCTTTCATTTCCGGCGAAAACCAATTAGGAAAAGTCGATTTACGAAAAGTAATAGTAGGTACAAATTTGTAAATTGCATCGTAGAGTTTATTATAAAAACAATCTACTGCTTGATTTATATCACAGTTTTCAAATAAGTAGTTCCAATTTATCGTTGCTAAATAAATTATTATATCATTATAATTACCTGAAAGAAATCATATTTTACTTCAGTAAATGAGAGGGGCTTAATAAGTAAATTAGGACAAGCAATAAGAAGAGGTGGATGGTGGTAATCAGTTTTTAGGATTGGACTAGGATCCTTAGAGACAGTCATATTATTAATATTAGAAATAACAAAGTCTAATATAACCTGGTTTTGATTAGTATTAAGATTAAATTGACGTAAATTAAGGTAAGATAAAAAGGAAACAAATTCAGATTCTATATTACCTAGACAGGAAAAATCTGGGAGTAGACATCCAGCAACAGATCGCCATTTCCATTTAGGTAAATTAAAATCTCCCAACAAAATCAGTTTAGTGTTTTTATATGTGAGAATTATGTTCTCGACAGTTTTGAAATAAGCATTGAAACATTCGATGTTCGATGAAGGAAAAATGTAGATACCGCCAATAATAATAGATGTATTATCGAGTTCAATTAATATATAATACCTGTTCGACGGTCGGGTCATTAACCGATATGGAGTATGATTTAAACTTATTATTGACGGCAATTAACACACCACCTCCACGAAGGCATGAACTTGTAAGAGGGGTTCTATCATAGCGATAAATAGTATACTGATATAAACCTAATTGTGCATTACATGTTTGTGGAGATAACCAGGTCTCAGTGAAAATAATATTATCATAATTACTTATAGCTAGATTACAAATTAACGAGTCTATTTTAGAGTTAATGCTTCGTACGTTTTAGTAGTAGATGTTTAATTTTTTTGAGAAGTTTGGCCGTTTTTTGAAATAGTAGGAACGCCTTTGACGTATTTTATAAATAGATCGTGTTCACCTTGTTTCTTTTTCTCATCTAGTTCTTTTAGGATGTTTTTGAAAAAAATACGTTGGTAAGCTGTACGATCAGTTGAAATACGAATTAAATTGAATGTGTTGTTTGAATGAAGTTTATGCTTGTATTTCAGTATATCAAAAACAATGTGAGAGGAAGGTAGTTCAACTTTAATTGGCCGTGATTTAATTGAAGATTTACCCAAGCGAGATAATCTGACGAAAGAAATATTTATATTCAAAACATTCAGTAAGTCAGTAATTATAGTATCGTCGGAAGGGTCAGAGGCATTTTTCGGTTCAGGGAGATTGAATATTAAAACATTGTTAGTACGTTGCTGACGGTCAGAGAACTCTGAGAAAATAGATTCAAGTGACAAATTAGCCAAATCAGTTTCTAATAAGTTTACCCGGTTATTCAGAATACTTACATCGTCGATGAGAGACGATGTTTTGGTAGAAAGTGTATCAATCTTGTCATTTAAATCGGAAAATGAATTCTCATAACTCTCCATGTTAGTTTGGACATTGTCGATTTTAGTAGTAAGCGATTTTAGTTGATTATTTTGTCCATTGATAGAGCTTATTAATTTGGTTTGTGTAGTTTTTAAATCATTGATTGACTTAATAATATCGTTAATTTTAGCATCTATTGTAATATAAAGTATAAATTAAAGAATACGTACCACAACGATTATTAGTAAGTAATAAAAAAAAAAAACGATAACAAATGACGATAACAAGAGCAATATACAACCTGCTATGAACACTGCACACTGCACACTGTAACACACTATTTTTTAGTAAATTAAACAACCTAATTTTTGGAATTATTCGTCTCAGAATCATTCTGAATTACTGTTAGTTTAAAAAAAAACCCCTGCCGTAATGTATACAAAACCGTATACCACGTTTGGTAATTCTGGTTTATTTGACGGCTCTATGTATTCAGAACGAAAGTTTTGTAAACATTTTAACAGATTTCCAGAAATCGGGAAAAATGCCAGATGAAAGGGACAAGTTAAATAAGTAGTGTAGATGAGTTACGAGAACATATTTACAACGCTGTAAAAATATAGTAGTAGTAGTAGTAAGTTTTGATTATGAAACTCGTACAATGATTGGATATTTCTATAACTTCTGTAATTTATAATAAATCATTTCAGACTATAAAATAGGAGTATGTTAAATATTGTACCAGATGCCTTAGGCATACTGTTAAGAAACTGTATAAAATACATTAAACTTACATTGGATTTTCATTACATTATTCGCATCACGTACGTAATAATTTTTTAAATAGTTAACATTCACAAATTTATAGACTATAAAAATAAAATGGCATTAACAACATTCAAGTGTAAGATACATTTATTAATGATAATATGCATTGGTACTATGCTTATTAATATGACAAAAGCAGGTGAATATGATTTATATGTTATACCATAATTGTATTAATATTATATATATTTAATTAAATATTAATCGAAAACTTTACTAAATATTTTTATATTCTATCCAGCTAAAGGTAAATATTTTTTATAGCTTACAGTAATAGATAATTATGATGTTTCAAGTAGGTAACTAAGGTTTATCAACATAATTAAGTTATTAAGGTACGGCATAATAATAAAATTATCTGATTATTCATATTCAGTTCGTTCAAAACGATATATTATTTTACTGGTTTAGACCTAAAGATCTGACAAAGTTAAGGCTACTTAGCAATTTAAGATTTATTATCTGAAAATATATTCAGATTTTATAGGTTCTTTACTAAAAAAATGTTGAAAGAGGATTTTTAAAAAGGAAATTTTATCTAAGAAATTTACTAAATTTTCAAACCTTTGTTATATTAAGATAAAATAAGATATGAACAAAATATTTCCAACATTCTCCATTAAAGAACCATACTATATACAAAATCTTATTATATTCTCAGAATTTAAATCTAGACATTGTAATGTATACAGACTTTTGTCAGGCTTTTTGGTCAATATAAGCCTATTTTCAATAATTATTTATTATTAAGCAACAATTTAAAATATTACCAACTATAAATTTGATAGAATTTTATAATTAAATACAAAATGTATAGACAAAGAAAATCCTAAAACCAATAATTATGTCGGAGAAGAACCGTTTTCGGGTATGTTTTCGTCTAATTAAATTTAAATTATTTAATTATTGAATAAGATAAAACTATAAATTATACATTTTTAAATTATATTTTACTATAATTAAATTATTTTTCAGGTACACATATAAAATATGGTAATTAGATTTTTTTAACGAATATAACAATACCGTATACAATTGTACCATTACATCACTATTATACCTATAATCTTATGAATATAATTGGCTTTATTGACTAATGTTCTGTGAGAAATTTTGTTATATGGTGTAGAAAACTAATAAAATTTTTCGATTTCATAACTGTAATGGAATATCTACTCTATAGATCACAGTGACAATTGATCTACATAACATTATAACTAATCTTTTTTCGATAATTTAACGATATCAACCAAATAAAAGATTTATGAAAAGGTTACATAACCTTGGTATGAGAAATATGAAACCCATTTTTTGGTAACCAAGATGGTAATAATAATTTTTTGTAGGCATGGGGGTTAAAATTTATTATAAATAAAAATTATTGAATCAACAAATAATGTTGGGGTAATGGAGTAGTTTTGAGTTTATCCACATTTTTTTCCTATATTTATTCCGTATTATATTAATATACTAATATTATCAAATAAGACAAAATGCAATTAAACTAATTATTCATTAAAAATATTTATAATTTTTTTTGTAGGAAATTATGACAAAACTAAACCTGATAATAACAGTACTAAAGGTAAAATAACTTTTTACCATGTATTTCTCTAGATATACCTTATCTTATAATGACAATATATATATTAATAACATATTTAATATGCATATAGTATGAGTAGCCTATACAGTATATGAATATATGCGTATATATTTAATTTGTTTGCAGATCATTCTGGTACATCGAAAAATTCAAATGCAGGTAATTTATTTGAACTTGGGAAGAATAATTTTTGAAAGATATTTTTGGGGACTTGTGTCAGGAAAGGCAAATACATCTTTTTCTCTAATGGAATTTTGAATCAAACTCGTTCTAAAATTTAACATTTTTAAAAATTGGCGTTAGCCCTGCTTAACCCAAGCCATATGATACATAATAATAGGATTGATGTAATAATATCTATTAGTAATCTAATATAGAAAATGTATATTAAGCCTATAAAGTTTTTTATTATAATTGATTTGGTGTAAATAATTTTTTGAAAAGATATTTGTGAAATGTATAGTCCTGATATTTTAATATTAAACCGAGTTGTGTTGTTATAGGTAGTTAAATAAAGGTGGTAATTAGGAGTTGTACACTTTTTGTTATTTTTTTCTCAACTTTATTTTCTTTATTTTTAATAATTACATTCAAAGCGTAAATAGTATGCTTTATTACAAGTCTATCCATGGTAATTTTACAGAAAAAATAAATTATAACATAGAAATCAAGTTCAACCAGAGAAATCTAAAAATATCATTGTATTTAGTAATAAACAATATGAAAATATTCCTGTTATGTAAAAAAAAAAATTGTAATTGTAAATAAATATCATTTTTCCAAATATACTGTACAGTAGAATGGCATAAGTTGGGACAGTTTTAAAATTTATATTAATTTCATATACCTGGTGTGATGACACATCATATATATATATATATATGCATGATCCATCATTACGAAATATAGCAATTAAGACGAAACCGTAAAATTAAATATTTTATAACTGCTTTATAGTACTGTAATTTTATACATAACTAAGTGTTTGCACAAAATAAGAATACCACCACTGTGAAAATATGACGATCAAATATTGGTTTCAATAAATATAATTGAATAAATAGAATGGTATAGGACAGGTAACTGAATTTATCACAATGTTTATTTTTATTTTCTGTAGATTATTCCAAAAGATTAGATGGTAAATAATTAACTACTTTTTCTAAAATATAATATGAGTCCTATAATTTAATGTAAATAATTCATATTTATAATGTGAAATGTTCAATTATATTATTGTAAATTACAGATTTTTTAACCCATCCATATCTTAATACGGATTAATGATAATGAGTAAAGCAATAAGTACGACAATTTATTAAGGTAAATTTCAACCATGCGTACACTCCATTTTTAAAGCACAATAATATACCGTAATATTAGATGCACGTAAATATAATTTTTTTTTGTTGTTATATTAAAACTATATAATTTAAGATTTTTCAAATTATCATTTTTATAACTAATCATATTATAAATATAATCTTTACTCATAAATTTATTATACAACATAATTATGTCTATTAACTATTGTTTTTCTTTTTATAAATTGTATGTAACGTATAAATTGAACGACAATGTGAAATTATTGTGTAATTCATATTTGTGCAATAAAATACGTTCTTATCTTGTTTTCTGATCTTTGAATTTTACCTTTGATCTTTCCTATATTTTATATAATTAATAATTGAAAATTGGGAATTTATGATAATACTGTATAAATGTACTCAATTCAAAGTGCTATAACACGGTGTAGAGAAGATTAGGTGATAACACTAGCCCTGATAATAGAAAAAACCAGAAAGTCGATTCTTGAAACGTGCCTATTGCTTGTCGTATTCGACTTTGGACAAATGTCGTATGACTTTAAAAATATCCTATTCTTGGGTGTCGTTCGACAGTCTGGCGTATGAAAAGTTATACGCCATCTAAAAGTGTGAGTCTTGCCACTCGACAACGGTAAAATTATTATATATACCAACTATTAACTTTTTCTTATCATTTGTATTATCATGGTGCAACATAAAACTTTTATGTTTTATACTATTATTATAATTTAGATATACTTGGGGTTTTTAAAATGGCTAATTTTGACGACTTAGCACATCTATTTATTGTTAAAAATATTGAAAATCATATAAATTCAAATAAATAAGAAAATCAAATAAATTTTCAACCACGTCCAAATTTGAGAGCAACTGTCAACACGGATACTTTTCAACTTTCGAGTTCTGCATATATAAACATTAATAGACTTTCTAAAGAATTAGTGAAAAATTTAAATTAGGGAATTAAGCCCTTACATACTACCACAGAAGAGATCGTCTGACCTAAACGTGACAACAAAGGTACCTAAATTAAATTATTAAGTGTATTACAAATTGTATTTTATTGATTTAAATTTACATACATAATATGCAAATTTCGTATTTATATAATATTGACAAAAATATAGGTATCCTACTTTATTTAAGGTTTTGATAGCACTTAATTCTTTTGCTACTGGTAGCTACTAAACTCCGGTTGGTAATAGTAGATTTGCTTCAGTATCACAAAGTTCAGTATCTAGGTGTATAGAACAAGTGACATCTGTATTAAATAATGTAAAATATTCTTGGTAAATGGTTGAAATTTCCAAGTAATTTTTAGAGAACTACGAAAAATTTAAAATGAGTAAGCATTCAATGCTAGTTTTTAATATTTTTAATGTACCTAGGTATCTAGTTATGAAAACCTACATCGTATTATGGTGTTCAGAATTTCATTGTACATTAATACATTAAATTTGTAAATATGAAAAATAGAGAATATTAATTGTTCGTTTGAACATTTTTTTACAACTATTAAGTGATGAAAAAAATCAACTTGAGAATATTTATATTAAGATATTTTCATTATCACTATCAAGATTTCTTATCACGGTGATAACAACATTAATCAAACACGGTTATACGGTAATTTTCTGTATTTATAGTACTACCATATGGTCACACATATTATATACCTTAATCATATTATCTATTATTGTTTTTCTTTTTAAAATCAATAATTCATATTTTTTTCTGTTGTGTAAATATCTCACATTAAAACGACATAATTTTTATTTTTCAAGTATTTTGTTTTTAAATAAATTCTATATACCTTATCAATGATAACATGAAATTATTGTGTAATTCATTTTCGTATTATAAAATACGTTCTTATCTAATTTTCTTATCTTTGAATTTTACCTTTGATCTTTCTTATATTATATATTATAATAATTATTATTTGAAAATAGTTTATGTAGGTATGATAATACTGTAAAAATGTTCCAAATTCAAAGCGCTATAATAATGAAATTAAGCAAGACCAGAAAAATCTAAGAATAACTGTATTAAGCATGATAAAATTATTTGTCATTTTTCAATTGTGTTCCAAAAGGCTAAAATGGAATAATAATGTGTAGCAATTTTAAAGTTTAAGCCATTAACATAATGAACACACCTATAGTGTAATTATATAGTTAGATCTAACGTTACAAAATAGGTCAATTAAAACAAAAGGTATTGTAGATTTGGAAATTTTTAAACTGCTAAATTTATATTACAATAATTTCGTAATTAAGTGTTGTTTCCAATCTCTAATAACACTACAGTTACAAGATTATAATGATACTTAGTTTTAAGATACAGTAAAATAAAAATATATTCTTTCATTTGGAAATTAACCTAACATACCAAATTTTAGTTATTACCTGGAATTTGATATACTTACTAGGTTACTATAACAATCTCAAATATAATTATAGGTTAAATATGTATCATACATCTTCAAAGTGTATAACCATAAAAATCTTTAATGATGATTTCAAATTAAATATAGATGATTATCATGTAAATATTTTATAATTAATTACAATCTACCCTATAGAACCAAGATATGAAAAACTAAATTTTTCTATGTAATAAAAACTTACACATTTGTTAATTTTTGTACGAGCCAATAGAACTTTTTGTTTTTAAAGATTATAGTTAATTCAAAAAAGTTCAATGTGAAAGAATACACAATTTGTTTAGAACTACGGACTGAGATAGTAACTAACCTAGTCTGTTGTTAGAACAAAACAGTTGTATGCGTATCACACGATATCACTTCTACGGTAAAATGTAAAGGTACCTAAACAATAGCTAACCATAATGGAATATATTTTATTATTATTTTTGGTCTATTGGTATTACTTCAACACACGATGTAGAGAAGATAAGATGATACCACTTGTAAATATTTCTGGTACTAATTTTTAAGGCATTTTGGTAGTTCAAAATTATCGTACAGGTGTCGCCACTATTCGTCCCCAGGCCACTTTTTCATTAGGAAATATTACAGTATTATAGTTTTATGTATTAAAATTATTGTTATTTAATATTTTTCTTATGCCATATATTTTATATATTTTTATGTCACATATGAAATACATTCTTTGGGTTATTACGTACTTTTATACTTACGCAATGATATTATACCATAAAGTAATATTACTCTATGTATTATACAGTGTTTTATTTCTTTGTGGGGAAAACAGAAACGTTTGCTTAGTAATAATTATTATTTCTGTATATTTTATAAAGCGATTAAATGGAAGTTATCCGTTAATTACAAAAATCTATAAGAACAATATAATTTGTTTATTTTAAAAAAGGAAAGACGAATAGGACTATATAGATGATATCAGATTTATAATATTTATAACTACCAAAAACTACAGAAAATCATTATAAATTGAAAAATTACGATGACAGAAACTTTTTAGAATTTTCAGAAAATTTACTATAGTACTATTAATATTATATTGACGTGGTATTTTATTAGCTAATTAAAAGCTATAAATACATAATAGCTAATACTAATATTCATGACGTTATATACACCGAATCTGCCCTCAGAATTATTTAATTGAAAGAAATGATTTATCATTGTTTTCAAATTCAATATATCCACCACCAGTATTCTAGCCAATGAGTGAAGTGCTTCTACATCCTACATTTTCTTGATCGTATTTATCTATATCTATAATTATTATTGATATAATAAAACTAACTTCTTAGACCTTACAATAATTATCTCTAAGAATAAAATTAATTTCAATATAATATATTGAATATCTACTCAAATTGATAGGTACAATAATTTATTCCGAATGATCCTAACCATATTATAATATGGTTAGGATGTCCATCCAATATTATAATATTTTTAGAAAATATTTTCATATTTTAATTCCATATTATATAAGCTTAAATGTGATCTCTTAGTAAAAACTAACTATGAAAATGAATGTAACATAATTTGTGACATAGGAATCAAAATAATTTTGATATAAATACGGACAGGATAATTCACAAAAAAAACTCTGATGATGACTTACGGTCGAAACTAGTTGCTACTTATAATATAATTTTTTTTTAATATTCTCGGGACATTCTTTTTTATATTTTTTTTTTTATCATTATTTTAGTTATGTATCCTAAAAGACATACTGCCAATAAGTGTGTCAAAATAATCTCATATATAATATATAACTATAAAGTTATTATTCTTTTGGAATACAATAATCAACAAATTTTTAACTTCATATATAAATAATAAATCAAATAAATGTTTAAGTTTAATTGAAATTAAGTCAGAAATAACTAGAAATAATTCAAACTAATATTAAATCACTTTCTTATATTTTTGATCAATTTCTGATTTTTAAGAATTTGTTTAATTACACATATTTTGTAAGTAAATATAATAATATAATATAAACTCATAGTATATAATTTATAATGTGTATTAGTACCTTCATAAATACTTTATTAGGTTTATATCTAATTAATTATTCAATATATTATGATAATTTTATTTTTACTAGAAGCGAATTTTTTTTATAACTTATTTAAATTTATTATAGATAAAATAACTTGTCTCATTAACTTTTTAGACATTTCTCATTTGATAATTATTAATTTATATAAAATAAAAGAGAATAATAAATTAAACAATTCAATTTAATTTTCATTATTATAGGAAATTAATTTTTTTTTTTTTTTTTGGTATAGAAATCATTGAAACAATTTCTTTTTTTCAATGTACATAGACGAATACCACATTTTGTACACATTTATATTTTTGAAAATTTTTTACGATATTAACATCGACCTTTTTATACGTGCGTTGGGAATTGATCATATATAACAAATTTTAAATCATTCAAAGGCCTTGGAACCATAATTTTTCTAATATTTTTACACTATCCATTTTCTGATATCTTGGATTAATTTTCGACATATTTTTGATTTATATTTTACAGACCGTGAAATAGTCACATGCATACGAAATTCTTTTATTTGCATACTTCTTGTAACCGGTGAAAATTTCTTCGGTACGCTAACTAAGCATTATTGACATGTATCAAGAAGTTGGAAGCACACAACCATATATATACTATTTATGTGTTTATGCATACATAAATTCAGTTCCATATAATGCCATCAACATATCTGATAAGTCATAAACATCCATGAATGTTTTATATTCTAGAACAGTTTTTCGACATTGTAATTCGTACTCCTTTCTTTTGAATACCTATCGTTTTATTGTTTTAATTGTGTTGGCAGGGGGAATCATAATCAATATTATTTCCGCTCTTCTTCTATACATCTTTATGAATTGTTTTGAAAATGAAATACTACTGTAATCAAAGTAATTAAAAATTAAATTATTTTTTTATACATTTTTGAAAATAAGCCAAAAATAATAAAAATGTTTAAAATGTTATAATAAACAATGATGTTATAATAAATACTTGATTTAAAATATTGGTTACAATTAATTAAGTCAGCTATATGTAGTAGAAGATCTAAAAAATATAAATTTCCGCTTGTGCTCTCGTTCAAAGGGGCCACCTGGCCCTATCGCCGACACTATTTCCAAAAATACCACCGATAAATTATACTTATATTTTTAAATTTGTAATAGGTATCATATTTATATTTTTACGATTAATCATGGACTTAATACTAGGTGTTTAGTACCTATTCAAAAGAAAATTTTAAGAGAAATTCAGTATAATATTATTTTTGATTTTTAACAATTATTATTTTTCTACTTGGAAAGTAATTTCCAGAAAGAAAAAGTATTTATAATAAAAATGTCGCACTTTTTTAGTTGCTTATTATGTAATGGTAGCTTATTTTTAAGTGGTTTAATTTTGTTTTTGAGCAGATCTGGAATGTTATGAGACCGAAAGAGGGGAAGAGGGGAGAGTTCCGATAATCTATTAAAAATATCAGTACCTACCTACATTTTAAGTAATTTTAATTTTAAGTAATTATATTTAAAATTTGAAAAAAAAAATTAAAAACATATTTACTTGATCTATTGTTAGAATAATAATTAACATTTATAATAAATAACTGCAGTGCTGTTATCTTGGTACAATGTTAATGTTATTAGTCATTACGTCGGTAAAAAAAATGATCGATTAAACCACCTAATATAGCAAAAATGACACTATTTAAATTCTATAGTTACATTCTAAATTATATTTTCAGATAAAACGAATTTCAGGAAAGAAAACTTTTTAAAGACATCATATAAAAATATAATATATAAAATCTTTGGAACTATCGAAATTTATCATTAATCATTGTCTGCTATAGGTACCTAGTTATATAGTATATGTAGGTATAATGTACCTATAATGTCCTTTTTTTCAAAATTTTACGGTATGAATCTATGATATTTTTAACTTTATGAAATATTCTTCTATATTTAGAGAAATTTTTGGAATATAAAATTTCCGAAATTTTACAACACTATTGTAAATGATAATCAATTAACGAATATGTATATACGATAGAATATTGTGGAGTATTGTCATTGCCTATTGGTATCATATTTATTAATCTTTATGTGACTGGGAAAAAAAACACCTTATAATGACGGCATATAGGTACCCGGGTACCTAAAATACTATTATCTATATTTTCTCTGTATGCGAGTTCCGTTATCAAGTTTATCGGTTATAAATTATCGTTAGACAGTTATGATAACATTATTGTATAATTTTATCAATATCGAAGATTTTAAAATCATAGTATTATATTAAATAATATGCCTATCATTTGTGATTTCGACATTCACATCAACATAGCCAAACAATTATATTAAATTCATACTTTTCTATTATATTCAAAATACTACCTACGTGTCATTTTATTTAAATTATTTTTAAGTATGGCTAGTAATCAACGTCGTACTGTAAGATTGCGGAGATTGAGATAAGTCTTAAGTTAAATAGGTACCAAGAAAAAAAATTTTATACATTTTATACAAATGTATTATTATCATTATTATTGAAACATTATGATTTCAGAAATTATAAAATATATTAAATCATTATTTTATTATTTATATAATATAATTTTTTTTCTACATTATATTTTTAATATAATAAATATAAATGAAAGCATATTATTTTTCTGTGAAATAATTATGTAATACTACCTAATATATACACAATTACAAAAATAATAATAAAATAATATAATATATACATTAAAAATAAATATTAATAGGTTATATGATTATATATATATTATTCAAGGTTACCATCTGAAGAAATAAGAGAAGTATTGGGGGTATCAGAATCAGAAAGTGAACTTTATCATGCGTCTGATGAAGATGAATATTGTCCAGAACCAGCAGCTATTAAAAATTAAAGGTCAGATGTAGAAACAGAGCATGTTATCGATCACGATGAAGAATATAATTCAGATGAGAGCAACGAAGACGAATCCTTAGACAAAAAGTTAATTTATATAAATATAAATAAATTTTGAGTAAATTGAATTTTCATTCGTATAAAATATATAGAGGTACCCAGGTACTTACTACGTCCTTAAAAGGTGTAAAACTTACAATGTTATTTTAAGGTATAAATATTAATCACTATTCAATTGAAAAATATATTTCCATATAAATATATATGATATATAGACATGTCACGAAGTTACAAATCATAACTACTAAAAATTTGAAAGAAAAACAAATTAAAAAATTGAATAGTTACCCAGGTACCTTTTTAGTCACATAAAGGTTAAATATATTTTCTAAGATTATTATATATGTATTGAATTTGAATACTCGTCATATTGATAATAATCTTCAGAGTTTCTATATTCATAGTTTGTAAAATATTTAATTCAATTTTTCTTATTTTATTAGTAGGTATTTAAAAAGAAACATAATATATAAATTGATATTATAAACATTTAAATATATTATGTCAACGTCACGTTAGGCGTACAGTTATCAAAAGTACACGATTTTATTGAACTTTTCTTTCGATCCATATGTAAAAGAAATATTTCAATTTTTTTCAGCTTTTAGCAGGTAATTTATAAATAATTTTAATAATTACCATAGGAAAATGGTAAAATATAATATCTTAAGATATCATATATATATATATTAATAATAAATCATTATTTGTTGTTATGGTAAAGATTTGATGTAAACTCAAAATTTCTAAATACTATACCAAAAAAATCGTTTTACTCCTTCTGCCAGATAATGATGTTTACATAAAAAAAAAATGAAAACACATACCTAATTGTAAATTTAATACATTGGTCGTTACGCTAAAAATGTAAAATAAAATAATATTAAAATATGATAATAAAATATAGGTTTACTACCGCCCGATTTTCGCCAAGATCATTAATATAAAGTAGGTACAGTCGAGAATCAAAAGCCATTATTAGGTAGTCAATTGATATGTTGGTTTTATTTAAAGTCATTCACCCGTTCGTTGTCGACGTAATAATCACTTTATTTTTTTTTCACGGATCTCAGTTAAGTATACGTAGTATACAAGTACGAGTAGAGATGGTCGAAACATTACATCACTGGAAAATATTAGAATTAGGAATGCGTATACCAATTATATTCCCCGTATAGAATATGCATATTATATATAACCAAAACGACTATATGGCGATAGGTGCACCCTGTATATAGGTACGTGTAATAATAACAATATAATAGCGTGGGGTCGACTTGACAATATAACTCCGCTTTGGTCTTGACCAAGACAAGGTATTTTTTTTTTTTTCAAGTAACCAATTTAAAGCGCCATTATCATAAATATCGGTGGATACGACGCGTTTTCAGTAGTTTTGTATACGTCTGTACGGGGACCCCAGCGTGAAACGAGTTCACGCGTCGCTGCCCGGATGTTTACGATGGAATTAAAAATCGAGGGTGTAGACACGACCAACATCACCGCACGTTAATACCTACTGCTGATACCGTGCTCCAAAAGACTCGAAAAACGTATTCCTTCGTTCGAAACGAAAGAGAATATCGTAAAAAACATATCTAGAGACGTCCACTAATTATTTTGATTTGATTACATTTAAATGTATTATCGCGAGGAAATTATAGAGCGTAAAATTTGACATTTTTCATCCTTATACGTAGATTGCATTACTAACGTTCGTAAAGTCTAAACATATTCTACGATATTTTGGAAATACGATGAAACAATATAGTGCCAATATAATATTGCCAAGCTATTATAACATTTTCGTAGAAAATGTATTTATAAATATACAATGTTAACGCAAACAACTTTTCAACATTTTTTTCCCCCAATTTTGGGATATTTATAGCAATTTTCAACTTTAAAATCTTTTTCATTGAAAAAAAAAGTTAATTTTAAGTTTAGAGATGTGAAATTTTAATACTGATATTGAAAATAATTTGAATATATCCTATTCATTCTAGCTATATTCAAAAAACCTCAAAAATTAGTAATGACAATTTTTTTTTAATTTCAATATCATATTATGTAATATTTCGCTATGAAAACTTATTCGAATATTGGGGGAGTAATAATGGGTCTATAGACTTTAAATTTTCACTAATATGTATATAAGTACAAAATTGTATATGTTTTAAGACCTGAAATTGTCATACAATCATTGCCGTAGAAACCGCGGTGCGAGCGATTCTTTGCACCAGGTTAAGGGATACGTTAAGGGATCCCCAAGAATAAATACTACCTACATAGTTTTAATATTCAGAAGGGAATCAAATTTTTATTTAATTATTTTTCTGGGAAAAACCTTTTGGCTGGTAAAAGTCGAGTACAAGTTTTGGTGTATTTTTTTACAAAATATTCGTTCTTTAGTTCTATGATATATCGTTCAATAATTCATTATATTCATTAAGTATACCTAGTTGCTCTGCGAAACCGGTGCGTTCGCACAAACTAGTCGCCACCTGTAAGAGTATCTGACAACGTGGTTTATACCCGAATAATATATATGTATATAGGTATATTTTGTAAATAAAATCGTATTCAGAGGATGCTACACATGCGTTTTTTTATCGTAAAAAACTGCAATGCGAGAAGAAAATTGTTCTCAAGCCCTAGTTGTAGTTATGAAACCAAATTTTGACGCAATATTGTAGATAAAGATATCTAAAAAAACATAAAATATTAAAAAAGTTATTAATTTTGTAAAAACTATTTTATTGGAGATTTTTAAAGATGAAATAACATTAGTTATATCAAAAAATTATGACGGTAGAACACAAATAATTTTATTTACTACAATATGTCAAAATGTGTTTTCTTAATTACAACTACAGCCCGAGAGAAAATTTTTCTCGCAAAATAGTTTTATTAACAAATTTTGTGATTAAACAACAATAAAAATTGCTACTGACACAGACATATTTATATAATTACTTTTGAAATATACTTAAATATTTTTAAATTATAAGATTTTTATTTATCATAAAACTTCATAAAAATATCCTGTACAGAAACACTTAAAAATCGTATGGGTGGTGTCCTTTTAACAAGAATAACAATTTATATTTAGGGAATAAAAAATACGAAATAGATAGGTTTTGAATATATATATATGGATACTAATATGTACCTACTAATTACTTAGGGGTGTCATTTGGGGGGGAGGGAGGGCAGAATGTTTAAGGGCACCATCACTAATTTAAAAAGTGGCTGCTAATGCTCCAATTCGACGTCATAATTAAAATTTTATTAAATGTACATAAAATTATATACATATAATTATACACATTATAAAATTACATTGTAATTGTAATAAAAAAAAAAAGTTAGTTTTGTAAAGAAGTATTTTCATATTTTCATTGGAATGAAAAATTACTTGCACTTTTAAAATGGCCTGTTGAAAAATATTAAAATTAGATAGCTGCCTAAAAACTCGCTTAAAAAAAAAATCAAACGACGCCACTGTACTCACTAAAAGATATTTCATTACTTGACCACGGCTTTTAGTAGTTTTGGAAAGAATATAAGGAGGACGTCCTATCCATATAATTACACTTGATGAGTTGCTTAGATATGCAGTGGCATATTTAGGGTAGGTCAATTTTCTTGAGCAGCATGTTTTTAGGGGCAGCATATTGTTAAAATGCAATAACATTTCTTTTTTATTTTTGGTTAGTAACTATATAGATTGTAAGTAATTAAAATTTTTATTTTTTTTTGCTTACTAGCATGGTAAAGAGGCCCAAATTAGTAATTTGTACCAGAGCCCGATAACTTCTAGCTGTGCACTGCATACAATGTTAAAAATACGTCATTCTTGCTATATATTTAAAAAAATTTCAAAAATCGGTTCACACAAACTATTTTAATAATTATTTCAAATATTCAACATGTATGATTTCGTTATGAAATTTATTCGAATATTGAGGAAAAAATGGGTTTATATACTTGAAATTTTCACCAGTAACATATACAAGTACAAATTTTTAAAATTTTTTTTCTTAATTTCGAGCTATTTATTGCAATTAATAATTATAGAAGAGTTAACTTTAGTTATTACTGTCAGTAATACTTATGTTATATACATCGAAGTTTTGCTTAGAAAACTTTTATCGAACGAAATGATTTATATCTTATTTGACTATTGATTGGCTTTTTTTGTGTTGGTTTCCGTATTTTAATCATCTCAAAAACACCACCGACTATCGCCAATAATGCAGACAACTGCCTACCTAATTATTAATTAAATACCTAAAATTTTAAATTCCAAAGCTAAAGTCTAGTTTTACATTTGTAATTTTATTGTACCTACTGTATCTACTGTTCTATCACTGAATAGAGTATTTGTGACTATTTTATTCCCAAACTTTTATTATGGTGTGCAAATGTGTTTTTACTTTTTTGTCTTTACTTACGAGTATAATATAATTAAATAATATACATATTTAATATAGTTAAATACAATTAAATATATTTCATAATTTAAGCTGACAATTTAATTAAATTTTTTATAAAATAAAATTTTCTTTTTCTCTATTGCCTCAAAAATTCTTCAACTTATTTAAAGTTAATAGCCTTAGTCCTCAATTTCTACTTTATTCCATCTCCTGTATTCTCTTTATTCACACCAGCCTCTTCATATCACTTTTCATCACATCCAATGCCCTCCTTTTTGGTCTTCCTCTTCTCTTCTTTCCTTCTACGTACAAAATACAGTCTTTTATATGAGAAAAATAAGGATGATTCTAATTCTTTATAACTACAGAGTTCAATTATATTTATGTATGATTTCTAATGATAGACCACAGTTTATTGTCTATATATTAAACACTAACTAAACAAAAGTTAAACTAAAAAAAAAATTACATTTAAATAACTTACATTAATAAACTTAATAATTTAATGACGTTTGAAAAATTAATAGCATTAAACATAAAAATGAAAAACGTTTAATTGTACTTATAATGATCTTAAACAATTCAATTTTTTTGAATTTAAGCCCTGCCTAGAATCAATGGTGGAGGAGCCGGTCTGGAAATTGGAATTTTCCAAATGGCTCGAATCACATTATAACCTATTAGCGTGACCTGTTTTAATTTTTATCTTACTATTTTACATATTTGCACGATAAAGAAATGGGTTAATAACCTTTTAAAACTTTTTACACAGTATCTATACTCATAATTATTAATTATTACTTAGTACATCCTTACATCCTACTATGTATATCTTATGTTTATACCTTTATATTTAATAATATCTACATAATATACTATTATAATAAATTAATTTACATTAAATAATAAAAACTAATTTTTCAAATTATACAGTTTAATAACTAACAAGTTTATAATACTATTTAATATTAGTTTAGAATTCAGATTTTTTAGGCTTTTGGTATTATTATTATTTTTTGAATTGGTCAAATATGAAGCTAAATCATCTCAAAATATACATTTGTTTCATATTATGTAGAATTAATATACGCAATTTTATTTAGCTTTTTATTGATTTGTTCACAATTTTTTTTAATATACTTTTGGGTCTTCTTACTTTTAAAATTATTTTTTTGATGTTCTTTTACTTTTAAATAGATTTTTTGTATTTTTTTTTTGTTATTAATATTTGTTTTATATAATGTTTGAAACTTTAATATTTATTTTTATATCATACTATTTGCGGGAATAGATCTTATCGGTTTTATCATATAATGTTTAATTTATCGACATGATCCGGATGAGAAATCAAATATTATAATGTTGCAGTAGGTACATGTTCTAAAAGTATTCATTTGTTTTGCGTCAACCATTCCGCGGTGTCGTTTTATTTTCGTTGTATTTTTATTGTGTATTTTATTTCTTAAATAAATGCCGAAAATGAAATATTCTTATTCTGCATAATTACGTGATTTTATTATGGAATTTGGGAAATAGATATTTTTACTTGCGATTATTCAGTGTTGTATTGCAAAATATGCAATGTAAATGTAGTTACAGACAAAAAAATACAATGTTCAACAACATACAAGTAGAGAAAAACACATAAAAGCGTATGAGTTAAGATTAAAACGGAAAACTCTAATTCCCATATTTTAATTACACGTATTACAAAAAATGTTGAGTGCCTTTTCAAGATTTTTAAGTGAATTTTTACATTAATAAAGTAAATTTTTTTATGTTTTTTAGTGATCCAAAATCCGTACACTAGTTATTACCTAAATAATATTAACTGTAATAAGCTGTATATTATATAAGTACTCACTATAATATTTAATGAGTAATGTATATTTGAAATATGATAAACTAACTTGTATACTGTAATATAGGCAGACTTGGGTAGTAATTAAAATACAGTATTCGAAATGTGTGTTTTGAAACTAGTATAAGTTTTTATATTAATTATGTTCTTATACTTTTTGTTTCTTATTTTGATATATGTTTTACATAGGTATAATAACTACATAATTAATCGTATGAACTCTAGTCGTTAACATATGCCTTGAAAAGCCAAATAAATTTAATATATACTTATATGATGTGTTCAATATGTATAAAAAAAAAAATGCAAATTATGCATACTTAACTTATGAATTAATTTATAGACTATATAGATATTCGATATTACGCAATTTGTCAAATTGTGCGTTAACTTAGTACTTATTAATATTCGAATACTGGAAAGACGTGTATGACGTTAAATAATAAAATGGAATATTATATACACGTTAACACGTCATCATTGCAAAATCACTACATTCGTGGAAATAAGTACGTTTAAATAAACGTGACGTGTAAAAAATGGTTTCCATAAGTATTTTTGGCGAATGGATATTCAAGGAAATTCAGGGCGCATTCATCTTCACGTAGTTGTTTTATTACTTTTATGGTTCAGGGCAGGTATATAACATAAAACATGTCATCTATTAGAAAAAATGGTTATACAAATGGATATCTCATATTATAAAGAAACATTAATAATGGTCACCTTGAAAATCAATATTTTCAACATTTTACTATAAAAATATGGCCAGAAATAAATTAGAATATTGATGTATATTTATCTACCTATCTAATGAGTTGCATAATTTTCTCTTTCCTTATAGACGTGCACGAAATATTGTCACACCCACGAGAATTCATTGTTTCTATATGCATAGTTTAAAATAGTGATGACGGAGTACCTACGGCAAAAATAAAATCATGATCATAAAAACGATTATATACATATATTATATATATATAAATTATTATAAATAAATAAAAATAAGATTATGTCAGTTTTTCATATGTTTCAATAAAGTTTTTTTTTATAATTAGAGATGATTATATAATATATTATATTTCTTTGTCCGGAAGATTTATAATGAATATTGTATTTTTTAATTTCATTTTAAATCTATATAATATGACACTGAAGATGAAGGTCTTGAATCAAAACTTGGTCGTACCTATTTATTTAAATAACATATTATTTTGGAATAATTGATGTCATTCAGTTATTAGTTTTTTGATCATAAATTATGGATTACACATTTTTATACAGTTAATCCATTTGTGGGTTATACATTTGCGAAATCCAACAATAGTTTTCAAACGGAACATTTGTATGAACTTAAACGTATGGACACATTTTTAACAGAAAAAAAAGTTACTGAACTATAGCATTTTGAATTTTTTCATGCTAATTCGTCTGCCAAATAACTCATACATATTACTCAAAAATGTTAAAACTTAGAAGGTTAATTTTACTATTTAATCAGTAAAATAATAAAATAAAATTTTTTATTGGTCAAAATTAGCTGACACCATTTGAATAAAACATATGAAAAATTAACTTAACTGCATAAAAATATGCATTAGAAGAAATTATGTTCAACATAACAATGCAAATTAAAATGGAAATAATTATGCACTGAAATTCTGAAATATATTTTTATATTATATATAGATTAGATTGACCAATTTAAACTCTGCAGTTTTGAAATATAGAAACTTGATTCAAAAAAATAAAAATAAAAATCAGTGGTAAAAATAGGAGTATCGTTAAAAAAAAAAGTAATGTTGCAAATAAACCTATTATCTAAAAATTGTTTGACGGAATTAAAATGTTTATTAGAAAAAATCATGACAAACAAAAACAAAATTTAATTATAAATTCATATATATACACACAGAATGAACCTGTACCTACTGAATAATTCAGTTAACGTGAAAACACGTGTTAAATGGCTTGTATAGTGATCGAATATAATAGTATTTGGACATAAGTATTTATATAATTTTAAAATATATTGATTTTTTTCAAACATACTTTTTCGAATATTTATTAAGCTGTTTTAGTATTATTTTTCACAAATTTAAATACTGGAAAATATCCAGTTTTATCTAATTTCTACAACATATTGGGCACATATAATGTGTATCTATTTTATTATATAGAACATGAACTTAAGCTTGAAGTCCATAAAGTAAAACTGCCATCATAAGATTTAATTATTCACATCTAGCCGTACACTTGTTTGAACTTAAACGTTAAAAATCGCTTGTATTTTTAATAAAATACTTTTCGGGTAGTGTCGTTCTAAACGGTTTTTTTGTATTTTTCTTAATAGCAGTAACAGTAGTATAGTAGGTATAGTTATAGATATTATTTAGAAAGTGTTTCGGATATTTTTCTTTTTATGCAAATAAAACTATAATAGTGTTTAAACGATTTTTTTTTCTTAAAGTATTTTCTAAAAACATTACGACACCGTATATATTATACGTTACAGTGTGAAATATGTCCCGAAAATTTCGAAACGATAATACCTGATAATTATTGAGTTGTATATTTTAATTCGTCCCCGTCCGGGGCAAGTAAGACCAGTATAATAATAATAATGTGGCATTATAATAACACGCGTGTGGCGTGATTCGATGACAAACGACGTGTCGGCCGAAGTTAGCCGCACAGTAAATCACCGGCGGAGACTCGGCCGGCGATCCGTTCGGGCCCGTGAAATGCACTGCTCATAACGCACGCTGTGTCCGGTATTTTTATTTTCATTTTTATTTTTTGTTTATATCATTTTATATACACATGTGTGTAATATATATATATTATATTATGAATTCTTTTTTACCGCTGCGTATAAAATATACGTCGTACAATATAATGTAATATTACACGTTCAGCCGGTCCAGACGCAGCGATATTCCCGTTGTTCGTTTCGCCATTTATCTCATTTCGTTATCGCGTCCACGATAAGCGTCACGGTTTGAACGGTTATTACCCGTTCGCACGACACCGGGTATAAGGTACATAATATTCCGTACTGTATAGGTACCGCCGCATGTCCAGTAGGTATATACCGCGTGCGATTTCGGTCGTTTACGCGTGCATCCCATATTGTAATACAGACATGAACGAAATCGACGATGCGCAATGGATGGTTGGATACGCGAGAGACACACAATCATGTCTGCATACCTATTTTGTATTATATTCGAGTTTAATACACTGAATCAAAATATATATCTGTCATTTCAATACAAATATATAGATTAATTCAATAATATTGTTGTCCAACAAAATGTTTGTCGATTTAGAAATAAAATGTTTGTTAATTTAACAGTAAAACAACAATTCATTTAACAATACGTTTTATTAATATCTTGTGTAAAAATGTCTATTTGAATACAAATTTGTTTGAATTAACGAACATTTTGTTAATTCAGTTATAAATATTTTGTGTTCATTTCTTTCTCTCTTGTTCGTAGAACAAACGCTCATTTGTTGATAAAAATAGTCAATTTAAATAGAATATTGTTTTATCTGTATTAATTTTACAAATTATTTTTATTAAATTATAACTTATATATTTTGTGAAATTTACAAAAAAAAATTTGTTATCGTAAATACATATTTTATTAATTTAACAAGATATTCAATATAATAATAAAAAATGGATTATTTCAACAAATATTCGTTTGTTAAAATTGATTTATTGCATATTTTTAATTCTATGATATCTGGTTCATTGTAGGTACACGTAATTTGATGTATTTCACCAGACAGATTTGAGTCAGGACTGTCCGTGGGCGAGCATTAATAAATTATAAAGTCATGTTATTTTCAAAAACGGATAAGGCTCACTATAAAAGTAATTAGTTAGAAATAAGTAAAAAATAACACATTTTAGTAAACAATTTGAGTAATCAAACATGTTTAAAATTAATATATGAGTAAAAAATTAAAAGTTAAAAGTTAAAATTTAATATAAGTCGGTTTTTTTATCCATAATAACGTGCAATAATGGTTAATTTTAGACAAAAATGAATACTGAAAATATTAAGATAGATAATGAGTTTAATTTTTCTGTATGATTTCTTTAACAACTTGAGGTAAAATGTCTTTTTTTATTTAAAATTTTAGTTTTTGACGAACATTTTTTTTCAGTCATTAATTATTATCTTACTTGCAAATATTCTTAACTAGATAATTTGATAAGTTTACAGTACATCAAATTAACTATAGTTTAGTTAAAAAGTTAACGAAAACTAACCTTTTACTTATTATTAGATAGTTGATGCGTATCTTTGTTTATTTAAAATGTTTTAAATTAACAAGATCGCTTCAAAACGAAATAAAACAATACAACTTTATTATAAGATTAACAATTTAAAATCAGTAATTGGTTGTTATTAATGAGTTAAATTATATTATTTATACAAGTTAATTTAAAATCAGCCATACTAGAAACTAGGTACATATTATATTTTAACATACTATCTTGTGCACGAGAACGAGAGGCATATTTACACGTTACGTACATCTCTTTAGAGATACGCCTGCAGATAGTAGGGACAACACAAATTATTTTTCTAAACTATAACTTTGCTTTGATTAAAACTTTCGTATTAAAATGCTAAGTTAATCGAGCTACTATATAATTTACACTATTTTCATTTCATAACTTTCAAGTTTCATTAATAATAACATTAAAACTTGTCCAGTCTTAATTTTAGCTACTATTTTACTGTTCAACATGTTAGATTCGGTTAATCACCAAGTGCTTATAGCCACAGTAAAATGATTAGGTAGTACGAAACTGTGCATAGTTAAAAATTAAATAAATTGTTTTATTGATACATGAATTATTAAATGCGATCAAATAGCTAAAGGGATTCTAGAGAATATTACGTAATTTTTGTATGTCTGGAGAATCAATATAAATCATTTAATTGTTTATAAAAAGTTATAAACAATGAACTGAGGTCAATTATTAATAAAAATATATATATATATATATATATATTTTCATCTATAAACATTCAATTGATTCGAACGCAGGGCACAAGAGGCACTGTAGTCATACGATATGACTGTTTTACTTTACTCAATTACTTGTGTAACTATTCAGCCGTTGTAGCTTGCAATAGGTATAATTAAATAATGATTGGTAAATTAATATAATACGAACAATTTCACAACCTTAAATAGATAGAAAAACATATAATATGCTAAAAAAACATAACTATAATACAAAAATCTAAGAAATCTTAAATAATAAATAATCCGACGATATTCACTATATTTTAAATAACTTGAGTTTAAAATAAAAAACCAGGCCAGTTAGGATAATGGTGTAGTGGGTGCATCGGATTATGTAATCAATGGTAATACATTTTTTTCAATCGATTTACAGCGAAGATCGGAGTAATATAATTTTTCGATTTATGAATAATAATTTCCCATTATTTTAAATGGTTTTCCATTACGCTAAATTAAGAAAACTATTAAAATTTTTATAAAATTATATACTTAAAATGTATATAAGATAAATTCGAGAAAAAAAAACACCGAACTAATAGTTAAGATACTATTTTTATTTGGATATTAAATTATAATATTACTTACACTCTACAAGTTATATTATGAAAACATAGGATTTAAAATGCATACTTAGAGGCAATATAGTATACCTAGGAAATGTATCTTGATTTAAAAGTTATAATATTAACCCTTTCACTACAGAATTAAGTTTACTCATAAAACAATTTATTTTTTCTTTGACCATTATTATTACTCTTTTTTTGATGACGAATACCAAGTTTTGGGTGGATTAGATAATAATTTGGTGTAAAGTTATAAGTTTGTACCCTGTAAGGCACACTGGTAGTCAGTGAAATAATAATTCGTTTTATTAATTATAAGTTATAATACATTCCTATATAATGATATTAAAATTAGAAAATTGTATATAATTATATTATATAATATTATATATTATTAAAATTAGAAAATTATATATAATGTAAATTAAAATTAAAAATTTTAATTAGGAAATTAAACATAATATAACAAACAATTATTTTTTTGTATGAAATGCTGTAAAACAGTTTTTGGAATTTACAATGAAACAAAGATGAATGTTGCATTTTTGACACATAACATATGTTTTTCCATCACAATTTTCCATTTTACATCTCTATTTTTCACCGGAAGTTGGCAAATGTCTTATGTTATCGTATCGTGTTTCTTGATATGGCTTCAATTATTTTGCAGTTTTCTTTTTTGATGGAGGTTTTGGAAATGTAGTTGAATAGCTTGGTCGTCTTCGAGGTCATTTTATGTTATCAGCCCTTCCCAAATTTATTGGATTGTCTGTAAGTCTCATCCTGAAGTGTAATAAATCCATTTGTTTCTTCTTTTCGATTTTCAAAATGTTATACCTACTACCCGTGGGCATTTCAATTCCCGCTAAACTTATAGCTTGCTCTAACACGATCTAGTGGTCCGATTTTGCCGATTTTAATTTTATTTCACTAATATGTGATTATCTAATAACAACAATTTTTTTTGAACACCACCCCATCTCTCGGATTTGAACAGCAATATGTCGAAAGACGTATAGTCGAAGTAAATACTGAAACATGAGAGTCATACAATTTTTTTAAACATTTTTAATTTTTAACTATATATCATTGATTTTGAATATTATTTATTAAACTTCTATGCTAAATACATATATTTTACTCTGATATTTCACACATTTTAGTTCGTTACCATTATTAGACGTGCTGTAATCGCATTTGTAATATCATGTACCTTGGAGTACCCAATGGTAGTGAAAGGGTTAATCGACCATTTAATTCGATTTTCTTATGGCCTATCATGAAACTGCATACGAGTATGATGGTATGTGTTTAGAATATTTATAGAAGTTTAATGTATAACTAAAATATATACTATTTAAAATAAACTATATAATACTTCCGTATTTGTAAATAAATTATTGTTAAAAATATTTTGTAAAATAAAATATTTGATAATAAAATAAATTGCATTTTAGAAAATCCATATAATATAATACATTTAAATTTTATGAAAAATTCAGGAATTACTCATATTTGTATTGTCGTATTTAGTTGTGCAAGTGCGCCTAAGCGCGAATTTAAACGCATATGAAATAAAAACTTAAGACTATAGGCCATATTTTTCTACATTTTCTTGTATTTTCATTATTTTTTCCGGCATTTTCTACTTCTTTAAATTTTCGAAACAATTATTTAAATTGAAATCGTTTTTAAAATGAAAAATTTTCACCACATTTTAATACTAACTAAAGTACTTATACAATTTGATTAGTGATGAAATGTTAATTTACGCAATATAGATGGGGCAATGAAATATTTTAGATATTGAGTGTTCTATTTCTCCACTCTTAAAATATAAATAATGCATATTATTATAATACTGATATACATATTTTCATGTGCACTTATATAGCAAATCAATTAAACATTTTAAAAAAATGTATATTATAAAAATAAAATATATAAAAACAATATGTGCCCAGAGTATTCAAAAAAAAAATTATAAGTAACAATTAGTTTAGGCTATATGTTATCATCAGGTTACAAATGAATAGGGAATGGATTTATATGTAAATGGATATATTTATTAGAAAAAGCTATTTGAAATATGATAAGAAATGTGTACGATTTATATAATTCTTATTAAAATAAGACCAATATTATTTTACATATTTAAAAAAAATCATTTTTTTTTTGCATATTTAGTGCATATTTGTAAGTTTTAAATTCATATTTTATTGGTTTTTTGTGTTCTCTAAATCCGTTCATTACAAATAAATAATAAAAATAAAATAAAAAAATATAGAAACGAATTATTTAATAGGTAATAATATTTATATATATTTATTAATTTATTAATTGTCATATTTTTTGTATTCCTTATTTGTTTTTTTATTATTTATTTGTAATCTGATTACGACTTACAGTTGAAACTAGTTGTTACTTTTAATCTTTTTTTGAATACTCTCGGCCTTTTTTTTTTTATATTTGTATAAATATATTTAAAAAATGTTTTAAACCAGTTCCAATAAAAAAAAAGTGGTTTCATGTGGAAAATATTTAATAATATTATAATATATTATAATATTGGTATATTTTGTTTTTATTATTTTTATTTCAGATATATTCTACGTTCAATACAATATTTAAAATGATTTGAAAAAATTGTGAAATGATTTCTTGAAAAACATTGTGAAAATAATTGTAGTTAAATATGACAATTAGGTGTTTCACAATCGAAACCATATTTAAAAATATATTTGAATGGTGTTTAGAATTTCTATTTTGAGGAGGGATGGCAGAAAACAGAAGTAATTATACCCACTAGGTTATTAAAACAAATACGGTAAATATTTACCATGTGCAATATAAATACGAATATAATAATATAGGGTGTGAATCTCGTCACCGCAATACCGCATACGAACAATCACGTCAATCACATAAAATTCAGATTTGTCTTGTAGTTAGTTTAACTGAATACCTACGACAAATAAATAAAAATTGATCTTGATTCTATTAAGGAACGTATGGAATGTTGCAATTGTTTGTATATTTAATTTTACTATCAAAATAATATAAGAGTTTTTAAAAGAAATTCATTCTAGTTTTTACTTGTAAAAGTAATTTATCGACTTCTTCAGCAGTTTATTGTAGTGTAAAGAAAAATTACCGAAAATGATTGAAAATATTTGAAATTTACACGAAATATTTATTTTAGTTCTATATTGACGGTTTAAAAATTTCAAATCTTCTTGTCCACTTTTCAGTAATTTTTATAAAACTTTGAACATTGATTTATTTTGTTGTATACAGTACGTATAGGTACACTATTTAGTGTAGAATGAATTAAATAGGTATATTTTTTTGAATAAACATCGTTTCAATAGAGAAAGTTCATTTTAGTTAGTATAAAATGTAAATTTTCAGTTTTGTCAAAGTTTTATAAGCGTAATGAAAAATTCAAGTAACGGAAATATGTGATTAATCAACCAAGATTATCATCATTTTATACATTATATTGTATAATAATATATCCTATCAGCCGAGTACATCAACTACCTATAGATTTTTTTTTTAAATTTGAGTACCTATAAGTTAAAATATAAATTAAAAAGGAGCGATTGTTGTCAATAGGGTTGGAAGCACTTCGCTTTTTGGATAGAATACTCTTGGTAGATGTATTGCATTTGAATGAAATGACAAATCGAAAAATCATCCATTGTGCAACTTACAAGTAGGTACTATATATAACTATTAATATTAATGATGTTATTCAGTAAATTAAACATTATATTAAAAGAGGAACCCTAGAAAAAAATGTGACCTTTTCTATATTATAAAGTATAATATTTATTTAGATTAGCTTAATTTATTATTAAAATATAACTATTCATATTATATTATGATTATATACATTTAGTATATTTTATTTAAAGTTTAGTTCCTATTTCGGTTTTTGAAGACTAACAAAATATTGTCAGAACTCTTTGATTAAATGTTGTATATTAAAATTCTCTATACAATAGAAACATAATTAAACAATCACAAGAATTAAATTTAGAAAATGGCGAATATTATAATTTGTACACATATTATAGGTATTTATTATAAATTTAAACTTTGAAGGAACGTTTTATGTTAAATATAATTGTCTTGTTTGGAGATAAAAAAATGTCTTTAATTTATTCAAAATTTGACAAACTATATAAAAAGAAACATAGTATGATATATATACTAATATAAATATAATTACCCGTGGTTTATAAATAATTTTTATACTTATAATGCACTAAAAATGTCCTATTATCTGTATGATTAAAACGAATGGTCTTTATAAAATATAAATGAATAATATAAAAAATTTGCAATATATAATATATACCTATATATACATCCATCATTTTTAAAGGTATATATTATAAATCTATACATTGATGGAACATTTTATATGAAATATACTATAAAATTTCCTTAAATAATTAGAATATAGTTATAGGTACCCTTTAAATATATTCAACATTTGATACACTAAACTTATAAAAAAAACATAGGTAATTATGTTATAGTTATATGTATGTATGTGTGTATGTATGCGTGTATATATGTATCATATATTAGGTCTTGAATTGAATTAATATCATGGATAGAATAAGTCAGTGCATTTTTTAAGTAATTTTCACTGGGCGACAATCAAAAATTGATCAAAATATACCGACACATAGGTAACCGCATATGTCATAAAAAATGGACGAATGACCTTTTTTTGAGCATTTTCAAACCAATATATGGAAATGTTGGTAGAAAATTATTACGATATTCAATTTTTTTTTTATTGTTATCTTATTTTTTAATATTCAAAATATGGTCACTCTACATACTCATACACTCAACAAATGGGGATTTTATGCTTGCTCCACAGTGTTATTAAAAAATATTTTATATTTGATAAAATCGTATTTTGCTATTTTTATAATTTTTTGGTACTTTTTCTTTGCACATTAAAAAATATTAAGAAAATTAAAAAATAACCTCTTTAAAGTACCAACTAAATGCAATTTTCGACTAGAAACTAGTAAGCTTGCAAAGATCAAAGTATTTCTTCTGGTAAAAATTTTGTATACAGAAAAGAAATGATAATTATAACTAACTCTCTCGTTACGCTCAGAAACTAAAATCCAAGTTCCTATATTTTCGAGATTGTACCTCAAAGAAATTATAAAAAAAAAAAATTATTAAAATTCATTTTACTTTTTGTGTTATTACTATTATTTTATTATACATAATTTGCGTAGAATCGATAGAAAACAGCAAGATACATTTTTTTTAAAATTTTTGCAGCAATACATCCACAGGGGCGAGAACTGCATTATCTGTATTTAATTAGGACCAATACAAACATAATATAACGACGATATTCGTTTTACATTTATTTTCTTAAGCAGATAAATTGATTTTTTTTCCATGGATTGAACAATATCATGAATTTTTAAAAATTTTTATACTTCGTTTTAACAATTTTTTATACCTACGAATTTACAATATTATGTAGAAATTAGAAGTTACTATATCGACTATCAGTGGCGTATTTAGGGGGGCCCGAGGGGCCCGGCCCCCCTTGATCCGTGTTTGTATATTATATTAAAAATTATGACAGTAAAAATAATTGGTGATTTATCAACTTTAAATCAACAAAAATATTAAATCGATACATGAATATACCTATCGTCATACGGCTAATATAATACAATTAGTACCTACACAGATAACATGATAAAATGTATACTATTTGTGACATATATATGATGTATTTGCGAGAATTGACCGATGATAATCTCAGTGTTCAATATATTATATAACATGTTTCAATTGTTTACCTATATAGGTACTAAATTCTAACTACGTTAGTGTGTATAATGTGTATATTATATACTATACTTAATATATATATCTGCGGAAATTACTGATATAAAAGCGCATGTGACAACTCTAATGACGTAAGTATTTATTTTAGACAAAGTACCAGTCCATCATAAGCGATTATTCCCTAAACACATCTTTAACTTTTTTATGCTACTATACTTTTTATTCTATCGATATATCGACGACTATAATTATGGAACAAAATAAACGAGTATCAAAAATAACGAATTATTTTTCCTCGGCACCAAAAAACCAAAAATAGAAACTAATGACCTTGTGGATGACGATCAACAGTTACAGAGTATAATTTCAACGGAAATCAAAAAGGTAGTATTAATTAACATTATTAATTTTGGGAAAAATGCAGTATAGTTATAGTAACCATACGTACTTATTTTCGAAGAACAGTAGGTACTTGTTTTCTGATCTATGTAGGTACCTACTGTTGTCTTTAATAAATTATTGTGCTAAATACATATAAATTTACTTTTTTATCATCCTAAAATATCTAACTATTTTATTAAAACTGAATAATAGTTAATAACAACAGGTACGTAGCCAAGGAGGGCTTGAGGGGGCCGGGCCCTCTAATAAAAGTCAATGGCTCAAAGTTGTAACCTCGGTTTTTTTTATTTAGTCCTTTCGAATATTGTGTAGTAAGGTATATGACAGATTTTATTTTATCTGTAGATTACTATTAGCATGAATAATATTCGTCAGTCGATAATTTGATACAATAGGTACACCTGTAATAGCTTAAAAGCAGCAAAATACGGATGTATTAATAATATGGTAGTATTATAATACAATATAATATAACAATA
Organism: Pemphigus obesinymphae; assembly: GCA_025469235.1. Classification (NCBI taxonomy): domain Eukaryota; kingdom Metazoa; phylum Arthropoda; class Insecta; order Hemiptera; family Aphididae; genus Pemphigus; species Pemphigus obesinymphae. The sequence goes on along the minus strand of JAIPRL010004747.1, from coordinate 89 downwards.
TACAATTTCCAAGTTTCTCTATTTATATAAAGTATAATATCATTCGGTAGGCAATCTAAATAAAATATTATTCGTAAATTATTATAGGC
>JAIPRL010004746.1:0-35977 GCA_025469235.1 Pemphigus obesinymphae | reverse complement strand
TCATCTACTACATTCAATATTTTAGAAACATCCTAGTAATGTTTACTAAACGTTTACATTGCGATGTTACAATGAAACATAAAAAAAGTGTTACTGGGATATTGGCAACTTCAAATGCATAGTGGGCGCCATGGCGTTGTAGACGTTGTCTGTGCCATGAATATGTTCGGGAATTTTTGGGAATTGCTGATATATACCTACTTTAATGCTAATAATTATGAATATTATGAATTATGATAATTATGTTTTGTTTTAATTGCCCCATGTAGAAGATGTATTGCATATACACTTAATTTAATTGCAACTATACTGACATAGAAAGATGATGGTTGTCTATAAAATACAATTCTTCTAATGGTAAGACCTTAAATACAGTTTTTCGTTTATAGTCAACACAAAACCAGAAAACAATTATCGCTGAACAAGTTCACGGACAATTCTACTTTTTCCTACAAGTTTCTAACAAAATAAGCTGGAAGCACTTTTCGATGCTCTTTTTCAAATTGAAAAAAAATTTTTTTATACGCCCTGCGTAAGGCACCGAAAAGTTTTGTAAAATTATGGATTTCTGTGAATCGCTACGTTTTTCACGGCAAGTCTCTACAGTATATTTCGCGGAGTACTGTGAATTAATGGAACCTATGTTGAATGAAAAGGTTCTAAGTCAAAATAACGAATTGTTCAGGAGAACGTATTAAATTTAAAAATGACTGATGCGTACCTTTCCTCCGCTGAATTGCGAGGATTCAGGCCACGCGAGATAAAATATAGGAGGGTGATATAGAGAAAAGTCGGGAGATGATGAATGTAAAGAGAACACGTTGTAATGAAATATATATCGGTATTATTTTTGGGTACCCGTCATAAATGTACATATAGATTATATAATATGGTAGATAAAGGAACTTAATATTATTGTTATAGTAACTTAACCTAAAAGGAGTGGTACAATGAAATATATAGGGACTTAAAACTAAATTATAACAAGAAAAAAAAAAAACTATGGATTACAACTCACGCACGTATCGGGCACCTGGAAGACAATCCACCTGCAGGTCGGTGGACATCGATATCGAACAACGACGAGTGAACCGAACGGCAGTGGTATGGAAGTCGGTGACAGACGGACAGACACACTATGGTGGGAATTGCGAAGACGTCGTCACGGGCGTGTAGGTATACTATGGACACGTACCTTCGGACGTAGGGTACGCCACTTGTATACAATGGCGCACGCAGAAATATAAGCCGGGTGGGGGGGCCAAAGTCAAAAACTAAATTTAAAGAATTTAACACTTACCTATAATTGATGTAAAAAAAACAATATAATTTTATCTAAATTACCATACTTTCATTGAACGTTCAATACATACTGAAATAAAATAAAATGGTTTATATCGAATATCTGTATATTTGTATATGCAATTGAAGTAATATAGATATTAAATAATTTTAAATAAAGCCGTTAGTTAAATTCATATTTGATGTTTTATTAAATACCTAGGTAAAATAGAAAAATCAGCAAATTAAAAAATTTAATCATTATTAAATAAAAATTGAACCCGTCTAGGCTCCATACAGAATAATTTTATTGTTTTCTCTATAACCATTGATTTCTTGTCTTTAAGTATATCATTATGAATGGACATTATAATGCTAATCCGTCATTTAAGCGGTCCTGCGTAATTGTATTTCCAAGCCATGTTTTTAGTTTTTTTTTGGTGAGCTAATAAAAAGAAAAAAAGAAAAGCTGTTTTTTTCAGCTGTTGAAATAGAAGAACCTGAAGTATCATCAGTATTTTTGTTACCATTACTTTTTAATTTTTTAATAACAAAATTATCCATAAAAGTAGATTTTCGCTTAGGTAAGTCCATTACAAAATCCAAATACAAACACAAAAAAAGTAAAAAGTATAATACTAATAAATGGTAAAATAGCATAAGAAACACAAAACATGAAACACATTTTCTAATTAGATAAGGTTTATGCTATCGCATGGAGGTATTTAAACTATACCTCCATGACTGCAGGCACGATATAGAGAAGATTAGGTGATAACACTCGGGTTATGAGCGGGCAGGCGCTTTTTTTGATGGCACTTTTTTAGTTCAAATAAATCACACAATGTATTCATATATCACATGACATTTAACACAAAATATAATACTTATATCAATCTTTATATCAGTTTTATATTAGTCTTCATGCTTATATCATAATATTATGTTCAATGATAATACATATATTCTCTAATAATACAGCACATACTATTTTAATTTTTTAAGAAGTGATAAAAAATTAATATTAACTTAAAATAGCGGGGGGGTCATGGCCCCCCTGGCACCCTTCTACGGGCGCCCTTGCTTATATATATGCAAAGTGTCTTCGACACGATGATTTTATGCGGCTATAAACACCCACTATGCGGCGCAAGGGTCAATTTTGCGTACGGAGGCGTATTGTCGAGAACGTGCAGATTGCTCTATAGGTACATCGGTGGTTATAAGATAATGATAATAAATATTTTATAATGTAAACAAACGGTGCATTGATAAGCGATTATTGCATTGACGCAACAATGACTATTCATTTTGCTCGAGTTAAAACTTTAATACACTCTAAATCTTTATCAATAATTATTGTCGGATTAATAGAATTCTAAAATCAATGGACGCGGAAAAAATATAAAAATCGTTATATTCGTAAAAAAGTGAATTTTCGAAAATATTGATTTAGAACCTTTTCATTCTTAGGTGACGATATTATCATTGGATTTTTTTAAAAGCTAAAATGAAATGTATCTTGGTTACACTCAGTGATGTAGTCGTAAATTTTTTAGTGGTTATACGCTGAAGCTTGAGAGATTTTACTCTATCCAGTGGTGCATATTTTTTTTTTTTTTTTTTTTGGAGGGGGAGGGGTGTGTTCCACAAAATTTTTTCAAGCCCCCTATTATTATGGTGAAGTTGGAGCACTCCTTGTGCTTCAAAAGAACAGGACTTGAAAACGTTATAACATTCAAAATCAATAACGTACTATAATGGAAAACGTTATAACGCAAAATTTAAATAACATTTTAAAACAAGAATGTTTTTAAGCCCTGGCCAAAATGTCAAACAAGTTTTGATAATAGATAAGGGATAAGAAGAATAGAAATATAGGTTTTTTTATCACAGAAATATGGAATTATTAAATTAAAAAACGTACTTATAGTTAATATCTAGATACATACAAGTAATATAAGTAACGCTAAAGCATAGGTTATAGTTCTCCCCTACAAATTTGATAATAGGTAAATTGACTCTAATATTAATTATAAATAAACTGTAGTAAGAATTCAGTATGTAGATTTGCTATGTTATGCGTATGTAAGTCAGAGACAACAAACGTGTGAGTATAGCGACCTCTTAAGAATGGTAATATATTTTTTTAAATATTTTATATCAAAAATAATAATTATTATGATACATACATGTTTTATATTAGGTACTTAAATACTCGCAATTAGTCATTATGATGTGGGGAGAATTGCATAAAAATATAAGTATATGTTAATAATGTTATAACAATTAATTAATTAATAATTAATTTGTATAAATTAAAAAATACAAATTCACTATGTGTACAGTATAGATATACTAAATACGGTCTACAAGCATTTGAAACATTCGAAAATGGATAGGTACCTACATAATGATTATATTAAAAGTCAATTTATTTTGAATTGATCCTCCCGGATACATGCAATTCATCATGTTTTAGTGTGTAATCAAACATATATTATTATTTATGTTTGTAAAATATGTAGGTACAACAATATGTCAAATTCATCGTCACTGGGTACCATTCCCAAAGTGAATAGACCAAACAATAATTTACAATAATCATACAATATTCATGGAGATCTATCTAAGAACTAAGTCTAAACTAAAAAACTGAGTTTACCAAAGAACATAATACCGTTGCTACAACTATCCAGTTATAAATTCTTGATTTCCATAAGCATATCACCTATCAGTTATCAGATAATAAAGAAAAAATAATAAACAAAACTAAATATTTTTAAATTATTAGGTACTGCGAACTTGTCGATAGACCGTAAATAAAAATTGACCGAAGTATATACGCGTATCAAATAAAAAATTTTGGCTATACGCACTAATGAAAAAATATAAAAGTGGGTATACGCCGTATACTCCCGTATACCCTCCACTACATCCCTGGTTACACTCTACCAGTATTAAACGCACTAAAAACAAGGTAATAAAATAAAGCAATAATCTAATATTCTGTAAAACGTTGATAATTATTTTTAATCATTATTGACTTCTATAGTACAACAGGTAATTCCAATTAATATAAATATTTTATACTATTTTTTTTTTTTTTATTGACATTTTGTCCGATTTGTATGGATAAAAAACTATTAATCGCAGCTAGTCTTCGACCACGATTTAAGTGAAATTGGGTTGATGTCCAGAATAAATATGACGCTAAAATCGCTTTAAAACAGAATTTTCTGAAACGGACACAGAAGACACGAATAGGTTCATGATGATGATGATAATACACTTTTTTGTATGCAAATCATAGAAGTAAGAACTGTACAAAAACAATGAAGAATTAAAATGTATTTTAGAATAAAAAAAATTTTTGATGGAAAATCAATTGTTAATTATCCTATATTGCAAAAAAAAAAAAAATGTATTTATTTTAATACTGGACTATCTTCCAGTGTTCCCGCAGAACGGGTTTTTAAACACTGATATTATGATTATTATTAAACGTCATAATTTATTAGATAATTGGAAGTTTGTTTAAACCAACATAATATAGTATACATATTTATTGTCCTTTTTTTTTTTTTAACCATAACTTACCGGCCTAGGCTATATGCATATATTATACCTATTTCAATTGCTCATGTTTATATTAAATTTTACCTACTCTCCATACAACCCTTAATTCATTTCACGACATACACAAACTCAATCGCTTTTTTTTTGCAGTTATTTTAAATACATTTTTAACGATCATAACTGTTATATTTTGTATTATTATTATTATTGTTTATTTATTTATTTTTAAATTACGTATTTACACATCGTAGTACATTTTGTATCGAAAAGTGCTATTTATGGTAATGGAAAATCAAGTACCTACCTCGCGGTAATGGCTAGCTCGCGCGGTATTTTACCTACTACCGTAACAGCTATATTATGTGTGTTATAGTACACATAATTTATAACAATAACATACAAGTACTATAATATATTGATTTTTACGTTTTAATAGTCGATTTCGGCAGTATATAACAATAACGACGGAAACAAAATGAAAAAAAAAAAAAAAAAAACATTATCAAACACACACGCTATACCTCTAGCCTATATAGTATATACAGTGGTACAGGGACAAAAAAAACCCGCAATAACGTACGGTTATCGTTGACGTTTACCGTTCGCTATCCGCAGTGTCCATATACGCGTGGATATATAACCCAATGTTGTTTGGGTAGGTATGCATATTATTATAGGTTATGAACAAAACTATTAATACACGGCGTTGTGTATACCGCGGTACGCGTTTATTATACGGGTATAACACGGCGTGAAACGGAATCCGGATCGGAGTGTTGTATGAAAACGCGACGACCGCTACGTTATCGTCACGTCGTCCGCATCCGGTCGAGCGGTTTTGGCGGTTCGTATAAATATCATCGCGGGTCGTCCCCGTATCAAAAGTTTAATACGACCTACACGCGTCGTATATTACGATAATGTGTTTGTACACGGAAACGGTTTAACGTGAACACTCGATGCCAATAGTAGAGGCACCCACCGACGGACGGTGTCGGTCAGTTTGTATTATTGAATTATAATATTATATTTCGTACTACACGGAAGAAACACGCGTCCGTGTGTTTGGAGGTTAGGTGAGCTGTTTTGCGATCGCCCAGATACGCTCGCTTTCCGAAAACCACCGTTTTCCGTGCGTTATAAACGTAAAACACGTTATATCGTACCCGGTCTCACTTGCGTCCTGCACACGATCACCCATCCTCTCCAGTCTCCAGCCTCTGTAAATATATACCGGAAAGCGTTCGTCGAAAGTGTAGTCTGGCGTCGGAGCTCCGTCACTGGTTTTGCATAAATTATCCACCGTTTGAGTTTATGTACATACACTCCCACCCCCCTCCCGTTCAAAGGTCAGAATTCGTGATTATGTATTTAGTATTAGCTATATATATGTATATTATTAATCTGTATACTAGAAAGGAATAATGTAAGCAGTGTTGGAGGTTTTTGTTATAACAAGAGCTCGAAAACGTTTTCATAACGTCATAAGAATAACGTTAAAGCTATTGAAAATATATTGAAACGTAACAGAGACGATAAATGAACGCAGACATAGCGAAACTAAAATAATACTAAAACTAAAATAAACTAAAACAATTTATACTATTTAAATTTTAATCATGTAGAATACCAAATGATCGTTGATGTATTAATTGTCATAGCTTAAAACACCAAGCATATTGTTAACGTTCAAATAAATATCATGACGCAAATCATTAAAAAGTTTATAGTTCCTTAAGTTCAGTAGTTATCCTTTATTCTCGAAAAATTTCTGGGACAATCAAAAAATACCCTTTCTGAAGTATATTACAACTATAATCAATTTTCTATCAGAAAAAATCTTCATTTCAAAACTCTTATTCAACTTCTTCTATTCATAAAAATGTATTTATATTATAAAATTTCAATATATTTTTTTGTATAAATATCGAAATTTGGTCAAATTATTTTAAAAACTAAATAACTTTAATTTTGTACTATAGTTACTGCAAGTAAATCGTTTCACAATTTACAACATTTTTCGGTTATTTTCCTTTACTGCAATAAATCCTAAAAATAGCAAATGTTTCATTTTAATAATCTACATTTGAAAACTATTATTTGACTTAATTTATCCTAAAACTATAAGAAAATTAAAATAATTTTAAAATCAAGAAATCCTTCTGCTCACAATTTAAAAAAAAAATTTAATTTGTTTAAGCTAAAAATTACACTTTGTTCACTATAGTAAATTTTCTCATATTTCATATTTTTTAACATTTGATTCCTTGATTATGAAGAAAGGAATTTTACTTATATTACATAGAGCGTGAATATGTTTCAAAGTTTTTTAAATGGACGTTCTTTTCCTGCGAAACGACGTTGTTATAATACAAATTTACTGTCGGAATCATTCTTTAACTATAATGAAATATGAACATAAAGAAACGCCCATTAGCGTAATACTTCATTGTATAATTTAGTATTAAATAATTATGGAAAGTAATTTATAATTAAACAAGTTTTTAACTTAACTCTATTAGTTTTATCGAAATTAAAAAATACTTTATAACTCAACTAAGGTATTATTTATTTTTAATAATTTAAATTAAGTGAACTGCATATTATAGAAAACGAACATACAGGATTACTAGTTTCTGATATATATTTTTAAATGAAACTCAAATACAATAAATTATTATTAAATAAATTCTAAATTATTAATATACATAAATAAGTAGAAATAAATAAAGATCCATTATATATTTAAAAAAGTAAAATGTGGACAAATTATAATTTAAACTTTGCTGAATAAAGACTCAAATTAAAATTTCTCAAATGGAAATTAAAAATAACAAATTATTTTCAACAGAGTTTGGTATATCTTTTTGCTAGCTATTGAATTTTCACTGAAGTTTAGTTTTTCAATTTAACTTGACAATTTAAATTTTTCTTTTTCATTTACTCGCTCATTATTATTTTTTTATTGGTTAATATATGTTATAATGGTATATGTTTACTCATCTGTATTCCCCAAAAATGTTTTATATTGTTAATGACATGCGTAAAATAACATATTTTTTCTCTTTATATGATTATTATTTTTAAAATGTTTTTTGTTTTTCCAAAAAACAAAATATTATGCCACTAGATAATAATATATACAAGTATGTTCTCCAGGGTCATACGATACCGTTTGCACTTTCCTTTCCACAAGTTTCTGTTTGGGCCTATGTAAAATATTTATTCGCAAGTATATATATATATATATGGCGATAAAATATACATCACAGTGGTAGAAAACCCAAGACAACACGCAACAGTGACAGAAATGGAATACAGCACAACCGTTTGTCTGCGGTGCGGATATAATGTTACCAACTGTCATCGTCCTCCGCCCCCCCCCCAAAATCATACGATATACGTACAGTGTGACCGCATACGTGGGGAGAATAATGTACGCGTACGATTTGCGTACAGACCCTACTTGTCTACGGGTGTACCAGTAAATTTCGTGTGCGTATAATATAATTTTATTAGAATGCGCCTACAGCTAAGTACAATTTGCAACGGCAGTACAATGCTTTTGCTTTTAACGTTGTATCGGCTGACAAATGTTACCAGGGCACATTGACTAGCGTACTACATTAGAATATTACGGTAAATAGTAAGAACGACCGTGAAAAAATGTCGGAAATTACTGTCTATTTAATATATAAAATATAATATACAAAAATAAAGAGTTCGATTTATCACAGATTACATGGACACAGATAGGTAGCTCACTCGACTCGAAACCAATAGATCGACGAATACCGTCTTCACAGTTTTCAGTGTAGTAGTTACATACAACTATGTATATAAATTATTTTAATAATATACAATATCATTATATAAATAGTTCATCATTTTTAATGTTACCATAATAAATAATTATAAAACAACACAGGTCTCAGTTTGTCTGACGGGAATAAAGTTCAAATTTGTGATATATATATATCGTGGTCACAATGATACCTATGGAGTTATCATCAGAATTATCATTGGCTAAAATACGTCACTGTTTCTGTTTACATCGCGAATGGGCATTCCGTATTCATATAATCTGTGTATGCACCTACTATACGTGTACATTTACTTAACGGAAATTGTCGGAATGTTTTTTCTTGAATAATTATTATCAAACAATAAAAATATTTTTACAAAATGTAAAACCGTACTACTATGGCAGCAACAGCAACGTTTTTCTAAATTCGGCCAGGTAAAATATAACGCATTCGTAATATCGAAAAGGTATGTAGGCAATCACAACGTAGCTAATCGTAATCTGCCCACAGTTATTTTATAAGACAATTCCTTAAAATTCAAGGAATTATAATGTTAATACTTAATAATTTAATAATTATTATTTAATATTCATCTTACATAATTCCATATACTCAATATTTTACAGAATATTTATAAATTAAAATCATGACATTATTTTCAGTCGCCCCTTCACCGTATCAATGGTATATTTGTTGAACTATTATAATTTAATTTTACAAATAAAGTTAATAAGAAAAAAAATCATAATTATACACCCAATTATTTTGGGATTTTATTTAAAAATGAATACAATTATATAATATATAATAGAATATATATAAGATTCTAGGGTTATTTAAAATCCACCAAATTTAATTTCAAATTAGTTTTCAGACAGTGTAGCCAGAAATTTGTAAAAACTAGGGACTTTAAATTTATGGATACACTGCCATAAGTATAAAATGTCTGACCTTTTTTTGGGTGATCATAAGAATCAATGTAATTATTTTACAGTTTCCCTTCTGTATATACTCTGGTTTGATATCTTTCAACTGTTCAAATAATAATAGTATATGAACTAAGTCTCACACTATTTTGAATTCACTATTCAGTGTTATTCTAAAATATTTGTATGACGAAAAGTAAATGGTACATCTATGTACCTTTAGAATACAATTTTCACTTTTACGTCTTGAGAATAGATTAGAGTATAATATAATATACGGTGTTTGGTATATTTCTTTTAAAATATTATTATATATTTTTACATATGTTAATATTTTTATTCCAATCAAATATTCATTAAATTAGATATGAATTTGGCATTATAATATTAAGCATCTAGATAATAAAAGATAGAAATATTTCTATTTAAATCAAGAGACAGATAAACAATAATTTAATAGAAATTTATCTAGATAATTTTTAACATTGATTAGATAATCACTAAGCCAATTGGGTACAATAAAAAAAAACATTATTTTTTGTAACCAAAGCATAATGTGAAAGCTGATTGATAATAAGAAATATATTATTCTTATTTAATAATATTTTAATGTTAGTAAAACATAATTTTCGAAATTTTCTTAGTACTTATAAAAGTAATTTTGTTTTATAATTGTGTCAATATTGTTTCAAATAGATTTGTAAATAAATTTATTATTTGATTTTTATTTTAATTAGTCATTATTTTTAAAAAATAAGTATATAGAAGTATACAATTATTAATTAATGACAATCTTTAATTCAAAAAGCCCTCTTTTGAAAGAGCCTTCCGGTTCTTCTCCCATAAAATGTATTTTAATTTATTAATAAATAACTAAGTATTATATTGTTTACCATTTAAAATGATAAAAGAAAATTTAATTTAGGATAAATTCAATTTATTATGCAACTAAAACTTAAAATATGAATAATTAACTAGCTTTTCGTTAAACTATTGTAATATTGCAAGATTAATATACTCTATTTGTAATTTTTTCTAGACATTTTGTATTTCATTATTTTCAAAACATTTTTTCACACCAATAACTATAAAAATAATTTTATATAAGAAAATTAGCAAATATATGCCATTTAAATTTTATTTTATAATAACAAATAGCATGGGAAATAATTAAATGAATAGAAAAAAACCAGTTTCATCGTGTACTATATGGCTCATTGACTCATAAGACGAGTATCAGTTGTCAAATTCACTATATTTAATATTAAATATAATATTAATTAATATTGTTTAAATTCTAAAAAATAAAATTAAAACAGAGTATATACTTTATACATTTCCAAAATTCGAAGGTTATTTTTTATTCAAATAAAAGTTTTTCTCGCTAAACAAAATGTAAAAAAAAAAAGGTTATTTTAATTAAAAAATATCACTGAGTTTAAACAATTTTGACGCGTTAAAAATTATACACTTAATAAAAACAGGAAAATATTTGTTCCTATAACCGCATACAATTTAATATAATTTTTCCAATGTACCTATAAACAGGATTCGAAGGGGAAAATTAATCGATTATTTTTGTATTTTTTACTATTGTTAATGCGCATTTATTTTATTATTTAAATATTAATAGTGATTTTCAGTTTTATCATATTTTGTGGTTTTTAAGTTTCATAATTTTCAAAAGTTAACCTTTTTATTTTTCATAAAAATAAATTATAATTTAATTTTTTTTACATACGAACGGCTTTGTATCATAATTTAGTTCAAACAATATGACTACGAGTATATGCGACGAAAATCGAACTATACCTATATGGATAATTTAAAGTTCAAAGATTAAATTCACAATTTATTCTATAAACTTTTTACTTTTAAGAGCTGTACAATATTCACGTATTTACAAAATTTGCTTAGGTTAATCAATATTTTTATGAATATTAATATTATTAATAAGAAAGAGGTAGGTAAAAAGTTGCTTTTATTTTCGGCTAAGTTAAAAGGGAATTTATAAAAAAAATAAACTTTATTAGTTGAAGAGCTATAGAATTAAGTTCAATATTTAAAATTTTTATAACTAAGATAATTATTGATTGTATGAATAAATTTGGACTCTTTTTCATAATCGACAAAATTTGAATATAAGTAATTATAATATTTGTGAAAATTAATGAGAAAACTATATATTCCTGAAAATATTAATAAAAATTAGTATTTGAAAAATAGGGAGCTACTGAATTTGGAATAAAATAAACTTGTAATATGATTTAATTTAAATTGATATAGTTTTTTTAAATTATAAATCGAACTGTCTTTTGAACATTTATAGCTATAAGAAAATTTTAAAACATAATACCTATGCGAAAACGAAATTTTTAAAAAAAGTTTTCAAGCTTTAACTTTAACTAAACTTAAGCTAAACCTCAAGATCTATCTTTTTATATATTTTAATTTATATTTATAACTAATTACTGAGTTTTAAATCTAATAAATTATTGATCATTTTTAGACAAATTTAAATTAATTTTAGATAAATTGCATTGCATTTAGTTTTCATCGGATAAGTGATAAAATGTTATATATGGTAGAGTATATAATGTTAGTTATTCAAACCTGAAAAATGCTCTCCCAAATACCATCAAAAACCAGATTTATATAATATGTTTATTGTGTAGTGTATATTGTATATATAATATATATATTATATTTATTAGATGACTTGAAATTTTTGCATTTATAAAAATGTCGGTAAATAATTATAGCCTGCATACAAATTATATTAATTTTAAAACAAATAATTGTTTTCACAGTAGAGAATAATATTATATTTGTTTTATCACAGAGTTTCTTTTTTGTCATAAATAATTTTATGAAAAAAAATTAACTTGAATATTTTTTTAAAAATTTAATAAATAATGATAATAATAATTATTATTAAGTTCTTTCATGTTATTTAATAACGTTTACGCTATATATTTATGCTATATTTATTATACCTATTATTGTTTTATATTCATTTTTTAAATCGCACATAAAATAATTTAAATAATAATACCGTTCTCAGAGAACACAGATGAAATGACTTTTTTAATTTTTTTTAAAATAATTATATTATTTAAATTATGTTTAAAGTCAGTAGAAATGTATACAATTGTAAATATATAACAATCTGGGATCCAGGATCATTGTTTTATTTAGTAATAAATTAGTAAGTTCTATATTGTAAACCATTAAAAAATGATAAAAATATATTATATTTAATAATGATTGAATTAAAAAGTTAAACAAACTATATATGACACCAATTATTACACAATAGTTACGAAGGAAATAGTAAATATAAACTGTTCAAACATTGTTTTATAATAACATTATAAAACCTTTAAAACATTTGAAGTATATTGTCTAAATTACCTATTTAAAAATTTAAATGTGGTTAATCATCATTCAATTTAAATTTGGATAAAATTGTTTGTAATGTTTAATTTTATTATAACTAATACAATATAATAAAGTCTTAAAAAACAGGGTTGTTTCAAATTATGATTTCATAAATGTAATTTTTTAAATTTTTTATTATTTGCGATTAACAGTATCAATAAATGGTAATCATGAATAAAAAAAAAATAGGTGATGTGATCTCACAGGAAAACGTTGTGTACCTCAAAATCCTTTAGCATCTATTAAATGTAAATAGACGTACTAAATTTATTTATTTCAAAAAGTTGACAGGGGCGAGTTGGGCAGATAAAATGGGTTGTTTGGGTTTTTTTTTTTTTATATTAATGTATGGTTGAATTCGAGTAAGAAATTGTGAATTCGAGTGGACACGTGTAGCTTATAAAAGATAATTTTTTTTTTAATAGAAATATGAAATATTTTATTCTTTTATAATAAGACACAATAATATACGATAAATGTTAACAAAAAAAAAAAAATCCATATTTTATGAAAAATTCACCCATTTATAAAACTTTATAAAAGTTTAAGTGTTTATTTATTCTTGTAAAAGATAACAACATCAATTTCACTTCAAGCACATTGCTTTCAAAGATTGCCAGGAATTGATATACGTTTTTATAATAATTATTATACGCAGATATAACTAACCATATCCTTATCATGTTTTTGCTATTTGAAACACAAAAATCTAGAAATCGAAAGCAAATAATTGTAATATCATTTTGATTACGGATTTTGAATTTTAAAATTTATATTTACTTTCGTATATCAGTTTTCAAAAAAAAATTTTAAACTTGAAACATTTCGGAAGAGGGTTACAAATTGGAAATTGATTGAAAAACTTTAATAGGCATAAGTAATTGTGAAAAAAATTCCACTCATTATACTATTATCTTTAGTTTCCTGCTCATAAAAAAACGAAGTAGTTGTATTATTTCTTGTTACTTTTTAATAAACATTGTATTTTTAAATTTTAAATTTATACGATACGATGTCTAAAGAGAATGCTTCTGTATCTTGGTCTCTATACATAATCCTTTCCGCAAGCTTAAATTTTATCAGCACGTATCCCGTGTTGGTATGATCGTAATGTCTGACGACAGTTTTCTACGATCAAAATTCACACGCCTTCCATAAGTTTTTTTTTATTTCTGAGATTACCTTTTATCTTTGTACCTTCTTTTCCACATCACTATAAAATATATACTTGACGGATGTTTTTGAAGATTTAATCCTTTATAATTTTTATAATGTATAAACGTGTTACTGATATCGATCATGCATGAGGATAGACTTGACTTTTATGAAAATATTTGACCCACTATACATCCACCTAAATTGTATTTTTTTCCTCAGGCTTTTTTTGAGATTGGCCTTTTTTTCAAATTTTTATTTGCAAGCTTTGATACAACTGGATATTTAAAAAAAATCTGAAAAAACAATATCAAATGAGTTTTTAATAACAAGCACTCAAGTTCTTCACATTCAATTACTTAATACTTACAATAGTAGGTATGTATATAGGAAAATGTATAATTTAAAATTAATGTGCATTCTAACCGTTCAGTTGTCAGTAGGTGGATCGTGGTATAAACTGCATGTTGAAATATTTGATCTGAGAAAAACATTAATTTTTTATTATATTGTATTGAGTTACTAAACAAAAAAAAAAAAAAAAAATATTCAAAACGGATTTATGTCAATGACTGAATAATTCATATATAATTATGGACAAATATGTAAATAATATCTGATAATATTATAAAATTTTGAAAATAGTGTAGTGTTACACACGCGAGTATTCACTATCTATCAGAATCGGAATGGGGGTATGATAATACCAGGCCATGAGCCAACCTCTAAATAGACGCAAGCAAACGCGTGCAGAGAAATGGCAGATGTGCACTGAATAGAGGCCCGTTCTGACGGGTGTGTTTTGCTGCACACGGTGTTATCTAATTCCGTTGTTATAATTTAAGGTTATCAAAATAAAAATAAAATTAAGAATTTGTAAAATTTAATCTTTATTGTTATAATTAATGTTTATAAAATAAATAAATATAATATGTATTCCATTGCTTTAAAATTATGTATACCGTGTTCTTTATTTATTTATTAGTTACACTCGGTAAAATATCATAAAATATAATACAAATTGTATAAGATACTATTGTACCCACCTACCATAAGGAAAAATTAATTACAATCTTATAATCTTATAATATTTATAATCAAAAAGGTCATGGAAGGTGGTAAAACATAACAGATTTTTTAAACGTAAAGGACCAGACAATAATTAGAAAATAATGTTAGACCGAACTTCGTAAAGAATACTTTTTCAAATACAATGACTTATCTTGCTGCCAAACTTCAAATAATAAAAATACAGTATTCTGTTCGAGGACCTAAGGGACAATCATCTGCATATGATCGACTTATTTTTTGCTACTCAAATATCGAGTTCATAAAATTATATAAAATTGATTTGCAACACGTGACGTTTTCATTGTATTTTCTGATAAAATACATAAACCACGATCGGCACAATTGGTATATTGGACCCTCAAAATTCAGACACAAAACATGATTTTGTACTTCACGGATTATGAGGGCAAGACATTAATAACTAGAGAACGGACTTTAATGTAATAAAAAAAAACCAAAATATGTACAACAAAAAATTCAGTAAAAATCTATTAACTATATCTATGTGTAAAAAATCATTTTAATACATTTTTGACAAAAAAAAACTGCTCTTTTGACGACAATGAAATTAATTTAAAGTCGGAAGACGAGTAGACGACGGCATAAATGTAATGCAGAATAATATGCTCAATTATAGCGCGGATGCGTGTAGACATAAAGTCCATTTAGGTAACGCCGAAAATAGATGACGTGTATATAAATAATTGATAAGAAAAATGTCAATAGTGAAACTCGGAAAGTTAAATCTAAAAAGAAAATTATCTGAAAAAGCGAAAAAAAATCAAATATTCCCAAAATATGTATTTATATAATTATATCCAAATATGTAAAATTAAATTAGCACCAATTAAATCAAAAAATCATCAAATGAATTTATATCTTACCAAAATTCGATTATTATAATGTTAGATAAAAATTTTTAATTACAATTATGTCCGTTCCCTAGTTATAAGTTATGTACTTACCTACAGATTATTATATCGTGTTTTATTATTTAGATATCAAATCCAATATCCAATCAGTGAAATTATAATATTATGAATAGGTATGTACTATTATTAACTTACTATATTATACTTACTTTCTTACTTACTTATTTACTTACTATTTATTTGTATCCAAAAAACATAATGCATATAACGCAATGACCAATGGTATGTAATAATACGTATAAAGTTTTCCTCTTTAATTTTGTTCAGATATTGATGATCTACGACCATTAGATGAAAATCAAATTCGGGAAGATAGACGATATATTTTTTAGCACAAACGTCGAGATTACACAGATATTGAAAAATGTTCAGAATAATTTTAAATTACATTTAAAACATTGTTGATCATCTATTTTACACAAAAATATCAACATGATTAACTTTATCTTTCCTTTGTTTACTCATGTCTCACTCATTGCATCACAAAACTGGAAGTTTTGTGAACACCGTCGTCCTTATTGAGCATTACCAGTGTATCGACATGAGATACACAATTCTTAATTTTCATGAATCACGTTTTGGTCACCTTGAAAGCGTTTCACGTTTATAACTGCACGGCACATAGGAGCATAGCGAACTAATTACTATTATTTTTTTGGAAGGAGGCAGTGTGTTTAATTTGGCCAACTGATTGAATTTCTTTTTGGAACGAGGAAAAAAAAATTACACCTTTAAAAATTTGGCCCACTGAAAAGCCATTTTATAATAATTTTCCTACAAACGTACACCAAAAAAAAAAAGGTCAACAAGTTTTTTTTTTTTTCCATTAGGTACTGACTTTCAGGGTGGGCATGGCTCTTAACGAAGTAGCCTACTAACAATCCAATTTGACCAACTAAAGCAACTGATGAGGGGGACATTGCTCCTCTCACTAGTTACACCTCTGACGAAACAAAACAAACGTAAACAAAAAAATGCGAGATTCAAATTTAAGATAGGTATGTAACGTACAATTACTGTAATCTCTTTTGCGACGGCCTGATGATGGGTGGCGGGAGCCGATCTTAACCGCAAACCCTGTTATGATCATGTACGGTACTGTATTCCAAAGTCGGTAATCGCATGGCCGTCTCAAGGGGGGAGCGTGGGGGTGTCTCACCGAATATACGAACACGTACGGTACTCGTACATATTACATTATGACGTAATGTTCTGTGGCATTATTACCGCTGCATTGCTATTACAATATTATTATTATGACGTTACACTTGACGAGTTGTAATATATATATATATTATATTTTTTTTTTTCAACTTTTAATTTTTAACCGAAGGATTTTGGCTATTTATAAATATTATGTATTGTACATATGTGTACAGACAGAGTATGCTTAATATATATTATATTTATACAACGTATATCATCGTATCTAATGATGCAATTAATTAACATCGACCACAGTGTGCACACATAAACCACGGTATAATCCCCTAATATGAACGATGGTTATAGATTATGCGCGATCCCAGGGTCTACCTCTAAACGCGTTTAATCATCGTGTGGCGCAACAGCTGTGCGGCCACACGGAGACGCGGTAAAACTGACGCGGTCGTTTCCATCGGGCTTAAGTATTATGTGTGCGCGCGTGTATTTGTGCCAAATTGAGGTTAGGACAAAAAGACAGGAATAGACCTCGACGGTCGTAAACGTATGTACAATAAACATCGGAGCGTCGGAATATTCGCGTCCGTTTAATCAGTATTATACGCGATATCCTCGGATGGTAGTGGTTTTACCAAATACTGTGACGGTTTTACATTAGGTCTGATTTCATGGAACAAATTAAGGTTACCCAGTATACCGCACCCGTCCATATGTCACGCGCATATTGTACATATAAAACTCGGTTTGTTTGTACACGTGCACACTGCACAGTCTACCTTATTGTGCACACTTGTACGTATCCGCACACCTTATATTTTGGTGTTTCCGTGTTGTATCAACCGCCCGACGAATATTCGACAACAAATTTAATAGGACGTAGCACCTGCATTTGCCGTCTCCATCTGACCAACAGACTGATGGTATCCGAAATTTACGTCCATCGTTCTTTCACCACAACTTTGTTATTTCTAATATTAGAGTGAATTTAGGTATCACAAAATATCATTGTCTGTGGCGTAGAAGAGCCGAAATTTCCAAAATTTTAATCTCAATGAGAAATATATCTATTTAAATGATTGAAATTTATAAATAGTCGTATCTCTTTACATAAATTATATCTATCACGTTACGTCATTGATAATGATCTCGTCTATACGTTTGGTAATAGGTTAATTTACTCTAATATTAGAAATTGATAAGAATCCTGGACGTAAATTTCGTATATTATCAGTTGGTTAGACGGAGACAGCAAATGCGAGTGCTACGTTCTCTTAATAAAATCGGAAAACAAGTTAGCTATGCTAAGCATGTTTCCTTTATTAAATCGATATTGGATTTAATAATACAATAAAAATAAGTCTAAATTTGTTTTTAATTTTAAGTGTATGAAAAGTTTTGTAGTAATGTTTAAAAATTACTCTAAAAATCGTATTGTTATAAATGGTCATGTTTTTTTTTTTTATAGATACTCAGATTATTTTCGTTTTCTTTGCTAATGGAAATAAAAAAGTCGTTATTAGCTAAAAACATATGCTTAATGGACGATGGAATATACAAAAAATAATAAATTAATATTTATTACTAAGCCAACTGTGACAATAAACACAACAGAAAATATATTTTAGCTTGTTCATATATCATCTCTGATTTGAGTTAAACCATCAAGCATCAATACACTTAGTGGCAGTCTTTATAATTGACCACATCTCTAACAGCACAAAGACCCTCCTGGGACGGGGGTTGATAGGAAAAAAAAAGACACGGAAAAAAGCCAAAGAAAAAAAAAGCCAAGGAAATGAAAGACAAATTATTTTAGTTTGGATTTTATACATAATAGTTAATAATACATTATAATTAACAGTATAATAAATAAATCATTTTCAATTATCACGGATAATATTATAATATGTGTTAATGGTCAGTTAGTATTCTATGGTAATAATTTCATTATATTTATTATTTTGTAGAATATTGATTTTGTATTATCTTTAGATTCTAATTATTATTCATATAGTAAAGTATTCCAGATATTTTAACAGCAATTACACATACCATACACTTTTACTGAGATTTTTTTAATATTAAGAATTTGAGAATTAAGATTATGAAGATTATTATTGACTATAAGTTCTATATCATATTATTATATCTGTGATTATTGAAAATGATTTATTTTTAACATGACAACAAATACAATGAAAAATACTTAGTTATCATTATTTTGTAATATTATGTATAAAATCCAAACTAAAACAATTTGTCTTTTTTTTCTGTGTTTTTTTTTTCCTCTGGCTTTTTTTCCGTGGATTTTTTTCCGTGTCTTTTTTGCTTCGGCTTTTTTCCCTAGATTCCCCAACGGCAGTGTTCGACTAAAATGGGAATTACCCGTTTGGTTCCCATTACGGTCCTAGGTAGTACATAGACCGCCACAGGCAGGCTTGATGCACGAACTCGGACTGTCCCGTGGACCGCGTTCTATGACCCAAATGAGTCATTCCCAATTCAGTCCGTCTATTTTGGTCTAGATGGGTCTTAAAAAAAAAAAAAAATTACAAAATGACATCATAAATAATATGTTATCCATGTTGAAATTTTATTTTTGTATTCTTCATTTCTATTTTTGACTACCTTCCCTCCCGGACCGTATATTTATTACTTTTTCTGCTGTACATTTTGCAACAATTCTTAATTCCGGCGACTGGACCTAACCTTTGCCCATTAATTACTTAACAATTTTTGTACTCACACTTAACCGATCGTGCTACGTTTCAGTGTTACAAACGTAGTCAGAATTGTGGGTACATAAATGATCGAGTAATGGTATATGATTACAGACACGGAAAAAGAGGGGAAACTTTTTGAATCGCTGTAACGCATTCAATAACAGCCAAAACGGTCTCGGACCGGTCGCGGTGGCAAAATGTGTTGTACACTAAGATACATAACATAGTAAAAGTCACTTTTTGGGTAGCCCAAAATCGAATTTTGGATTGCTCATAAAACACAGGGGAAGTGGACCTAGCGCTTTGCTGTTTTGTTTACCCCTTTTTTGCTTGCATTGGTGCCCATTTAGGGGTTAGGGGAGTGACATAGCCCCTTCAAGGGAATACCAAAAAAAGTGACATTTAGTATGTTATATACCGGAGTGTATAATACACTTTGACATCAGCCCGAGTCCGATTCTAGGGGCACCCATGCCCCTATCTTCTTCCATAGCTAGTTTCGCCTAAAAGGTCGAATGTAAGTAGATTTTATTAATTTGTTATTTTTCAATTCATAATATGTAGTTCCCAGGAAGTGCCAAAAAAGTACCTCCCGGGAGCTGCCTATACGACTTGAATAATTAGTAAATCAATTGGACTTCTGCGGGCCGCTCCCCGGAAGGTCTAAATGATTCCCGGCAGGAACCGCCTGCTAAGACCGAAACACGCACTTACGAGCGGCGTTCGGGACGGTCTGTACTGTTAGGGATCAAGAATGGCTTTTATACACTTATATTATCTGTTAATTTAAATTAAATGATAATTATTGCAATTTGACACCATTTTATGAGCCTTCTTAACGTATTAATATTACAATTTAATAAATTAAAAAATATTATTAATCACCTGATATTTTCAGTCGTCGTCAATTTTGATTTGTGTAAGACTAGGATATAATGTGATCATTGTTTAAATTATTATAATGTTTCCGACAACATATACTCTTATCTATAATATTGGCAGTGACAAACGATTTGTAATAATATGCATATTACAATATTGACATTAATTACTGAACATGAAATCATATACCACACTAGAAGTGTACTTAGTTTACCTCAATTATTCGTCCATTTGGTCCAATTTGTAAATTCGATCATAGGATATTAATCTCATTAATTCCGGACTTAATATATGTAGATCTCAATGCTTGTTTTTTTGGTCTATGAAAAATGATTTAATTTTCACTTTGGTCAACTATAATATTTTCAAATTTCTATCAAAATAATTTTAAAATATTTAAAATATTATTAAATAGTTAGAAAATTAATTATAAATGAAATTTTACCGAGATTCTATTTCACAAATGTGACAAACCTATTAAATTACTCCAAAACTCGTTTAACATTAAATTAACGGGAATTATTTAACTTTAGAATAATGGTAATTTCAAATATGTTTTTCGTGATGTTTTGAGATTAATAATATCAATTATGACAATATTACCATATCTTCAGAGTTTAAAAAAATGAAACAATTTAACAAAAAAAAAAATAAAAAATAATAATAATAATAAAATATTGAATTAATATATATAACTAACCACTATATTTTTATGTACTTACTTCGAGTGAAATGATTTCCCCGCCAAAAGTTACTATGACTTAAACATATCAAATTTTGACGAGTTTCATAATTTGTACGATTTTGTTAAAATTACATTAAATCTACCCATAATTGCAAATTAAATAAATCTTGTACTGAATTTGATCTTTCGTGTAAATAAAATAATTTGGTTGTAAATGTTAAATGTTTATTTTCATTATTAAGTATGATATACTCGTACTCGTACTTATCACCTTAAATTGTTTCTTATTTTTCGAAATTAGGTTTTTATTATAATTTAAATAATAAATTGGTTTTACTAAAAAATATATTTTCTTGTTATTTATTCCCTAGAATCTTAATTATCGTTATTTCGCTTTATAAATTATAATTCACACAAATTGTCGGAATATATAAAAAAATAAATAAAAATTACTTATTAATTTTTTATTTAACTAGGAAATTGAGTTAGGTACAAGAGGCACCAATAAAGGTACAATTTAGAAAAAAAACATAAAATTGTTTTCAATCGTCTTTATATATATAATAGTTTCACTGTTAAAATAACCAGGTACATGATATATTATATTTGACTCAGTCTGGAGTAAAAAACTAATTGGGTACCTAGGTACCCATCTAGTGTATTTTACGTTAAAAAATGAACTAATAACTTTGATTTATATCCGAAAGACGCGTGCAGTCCTGCTATATAATATTATTATATTAACTATCATAATAATGTAATATTATATCGTAATATCCAGTGCACTAAATAAAAGATTGTTGTGTTTACGTTTTTCCTCGAGTCATTTGACCATTAAATTAAATGGCTTTCGTAACTTTTATTATGAATTATTATGTAATCATTGTAGTTAATAGAGAATATTACACGGTGTTTGTTTACTAAGTATACGTGCACGTGATAAATAACCTATGTGCACAGATGTGTAATTAATTTTTATGCGATTGCTTTTTAAAATCTCAAATATGACATTACATAAAAACTTTAATGCAATATTAAATAGACGTTAAAAAAAAAAGAAAACTGTTATCCTAACACTATTCTTGCGTTGACACAAAAAAATATCAATGCGACATTGATTTGTAATAATACATACAATTATACAAATAATATATGTGCAAATTTATATTTTTAACATTTATACGATTGTATTTAAAATCTTCGACGTTACTCTCCATAATAAATTTTATGACATTCAATAGAAATTTAAAAAAAAATCGTTATTAAGCTGTAAATGCATTATTCTTATAATGTCGCAAAAAAAAATTTCTATGCAACTTCAAAGTAACAATACCTGTTGCACATTATAATAATTGCTAGTTACAATTCAAAACTTGTTCTCTAAGTTATTCTCCACTGTTTACACCCCTCGATCTAGTTCAGTAGCTGTCTCCTCTTTGGTCTCATCAAACATACATTTTATCCTTCCTTCTAGTGTTTTCTTTTCCTTGGATGACGTCAGTTACGTACTTAATTATCTTCGTTATATCAAATCAACTGGCCCTGACGGCATACAAGGTGACTTCTTGTATAAGATATGAGGTGTTATAGTTTGCCCTTTCTTTCTTTTATTTTGGAAATCCATGGACTCTGGTATGTTCCCTACTGCTCTCAAAATGGGTTCCAATACTCCAATCCTTAAATCTGGTGATCAAAAAATTGTCTCTAATTATCATTATATTACCATCCTTACTTACTTAGTCGCTTGGGGTGAGTCCATTGGCCTCTCCCTGAACATCCCTAAATGTTCAGTCTTTTCCTTGTACCGCTTACGTTCTGGAATTACTTTTCTTTATCTTATTAACAATATTCCTATCAAATCATTTAACTCTATCCGCGATCTCGGCTTCACGCTCAACCATGACCTTTCCCCAATTAAAGAGATTTGCTGCAGGGCATTAAAGGTTCTGGCTTCATCCTTGGGTCATATTTTGACTTCAATCTATTATTGTCCCTCAAAGCTCTGTATTGTACCTGGGTTCGTCCGATCCTCGAATACGGCAGTATCTTCTAAGACATCTCCACTGCTAGTGCCAGTGCTATGGTTGAAGAAGTCCAGCGTAAATTCTTATATATTGTGACCTACAGATTGAATATTCCTCATCCTCCACACGATTACATTATGGCCACTAAATTACAACTACACATGTCTCAACATATTTTTTGATTATTTACATTAATATTTTTATTAGTTATATAAATATACTCTATTATTATTATTTTTTTTTTATTATTAGCTATATAATATTACCTACTCAATCGTTTTTGAAAAAAAGGAAAACATAAACATATATTTTTTTAAATTTTGATGATAAACTTATGTTTTGAATGTTGTACATTGAATTCTTATACTATAAAAAAGAAAGTCTCGAAGAACTTTAATTTTTTTAAATGTTGATGATAATTTTGATTTTCCTCTTCCAGTTATTTATGGATTTTGATAATATCCAGCTCTTATGGTTGCTTAACAATATTATTGTCGTTTCATGGCGTATCTAGTATTAACGTGCATATTCTATTACATAGATTAAATGTTTGAACACACTGGAGCGGTGGCGGTGGCAGTGAAGAATAATGCTGCTCACTGAAATTGCAGCAGTGGTAGTTGATATTTTTATAAATGATTTTAATAATAAAAAGTTTTATATAAATAATTACTATATATATAGTAGGTACTATATATAATTAATATATTTTTAAGTTTATAGGAATAAGAAAATCATAATATTATATCTTTAGGTATCTCTTCGGATATGAAATATAACTACCTATATACCTAATATTCTAAATACATTTCGATCGAAAATGGTAAAAATAAAAGTGAAAATAATATAAATGTAGACAGTAAATGACGCAGTAAATGATTGTGTGATATTAATTTTTATTTATATTGCGAATACAATGATTAATATAAATATTATTAAATAATATTAATTAAATTAAATTAATTTATTACAAAATTGAATAATGTATTTATACCTATATATAATAGTAATTGTTATGATCGAAAATGCGGGAATGGGTTAGGTTAAATAGGGATAAATAAAAGGGGGCTGAAATGGGGCATTATAAGAGAAAGATAATATGTGCGTTTGAGATAGAATTAATTACTGAGACAATTACTTAAATTTTATTGATTATTAAAAAAAAAAAATTAATCTATAGTGTGAAAATTGATAAAATTATCTAAAATGAAAGGGGTTTTATTAGGTTATAGTATTTTGATCAAAACGACACAAGGAATTCGGGATAGTGAGTCGGAGAATTGAACGCGGATATACTAATGGAAAATAAATAATGTTAAATTACCTGCCGGAGATGTTGTCGCAGACACCTCTGGTGAGATCGTAGATAATATTCGGTAGATGACTTGTGGTGTTGATTGATGCGCTGAATACAATGGATATAGAAGAAATACGACGCGAGTGTGCGAAAAGATGAAGGCTATATAAATCAAAACGCTTTTTAGTGAAACTATGAACGAGAGTGTACATAATCAGACACACCAATTTCGCTGTGAGATAATAATAATAATAAGTGCTTGATAATTGAATGTGTGGCCACTGCACACATCAGAAGGGAGAGCAGTCGAGCCATGGCCCACTCATGGGATCATTTTGTTACGCGTTGAGAGGAGTCATCTCCCCCGCAAAGAAGGGTTTTTCGTTTTTGTGTGCAAAAATTGTTGTACACGTGCCTGTCGCTATCATAACAATGTTTTACCTATACAATTACACAATTACTGCGTAAGGACTTTGATATTTTAAAAGGAAACAATTTTTTTTTCACACAAACTTTTTCCCATCGTGTGCGGCGCCTATGCGGTGTATGTATATTAATTTTTTTTTTTCTCACCTTATTCCAATTTCATTCTAAGTAGTATACTTATTATTATTATTGTATTTACAATTTATCTATCTAATCTATCTATAATATAATATCTATCTATCATTTATTTATCTATATTTTATTTTTTAATCGTTTTTAGTTTTTTTTTTTTTCACATAGTTTCGTTGTAATCCACTATTTTTATATAAGGGTATATTTGGTGTATCTGATATGGATTTTCGTCGTATTTTATTAACATTCCGCGAGAAGTACATTATATGTGATTATTATAACTGTCCGTTCTCACGGTATTCAATAATGATCTTACATAATTTTAATTGTACATAAAGAAAAATATGCATTACATTTTTCTAAATTCTCTCTTTTTTTTTTAAAAAAAAAACATTCTTATACATATGTGCATAACATAACATAAGGTAGTACCTATAATAAAATAGTATATATATTATAATTAGTACACTATATATAGTCAATACAGTGGCTATTTTTTCTAATTTTTTGTAATGCACATTTTCAAATTTGATTTTAATTCTTAATGATTGTGGGGAAATGGTGTGTATTTACAATTTATTTTCGTATAATATACTTACTTACCTCATGCTAAATGTGTCCTACATCAACGTCCAAAAAATAAACATTTACTATATTTATACACTTTATTATCTTATATTATCGACATAATATGAAAAATTAAAATTGTATTTTTGATGGGAATTTTATTTTATGATTATCACCTTCATCTTTCTCAATATCAAGAAATACACCTCGAAACCATCTTTGTTTAATGGTTTCTAAGTGTCTTTTATTTTGGCGACTTTTTTATTAAGCCATAATTTAATTGCTGGAAGTGAATTCGCTTAAAAATGCAATGGCATGTTAATTTTTATAAAATTGTTTATATTTTCATATATTTTAATATATTTTTTTATCTATTTTCTCTAAAATACCTACCTCAATTTAAATTTTTTACTTTAAAACGAAAAAAAAAAGGTTTTCTCAGATTTGTTAAAAAATCACACTTTTAATACGAAATCGCGACGTAAAATATGTTGATTTCGATAGAACAAATATTATTTAAAATTGCTATAACTTTTTAACTATTCGTTTCTGCAATTTTATTTTTAAATATTTGGAATCAGTATTAAAATAACATCGATTAAAAAAAAAAAAAAAAAAAAAATTGAAATTCGTGACTGGGGTGGTAAACTATATATAGATAACCTAATCTTAATTCGAGGTCTTAAACTCTCAATATTACAAGAAACTAAAATGTGAAAAACTTCAAGTTTTTTGACTTGATTGATAATCATAAACTATTCATATTTTGGATTATTTTTTATGATATTATTTGATAAGAAATCACCACGACAACGATGAGACAAAACCACAAAATATATTATGGTTGTTTTCGCTGTTGTTTCATTCAACTGTCACCGTTGTTGTTTTATTTATTTGTGAACAAAACACGAATATTCTCCGATAAGGAAACAAAGGATAAGTTACTTGTACGAAAAAAATAATTGTGATACCTAATGATAGAATCATAAATAATAATTTCTAATTTTTATATTATAAAAGCTTATTTTAATTTTTTATAAATAAAATTGTTTCTTTAATCTTAAGGTACGGCTGCAGATGGCACCATACAGCATGCCTATAATAAAGACACAGGTGCAGATTTTTATTTTTCGTAGTGCACATTTGAGATTTCGTAGTGCACACAAAAATAGCCACCGAGTCAATATACGCGCAGTACGTACGTCTTCTTCTTCTCCTTCGCCTTCTCTCCCAACTATTTGGGGTCGGCCACCCTGGACCTACACTTCCATTTAACTCTATCTCCCGCATCTTCTTCACTTACTCCCACCTTTCTCATATCACTCGCCATCACATCCCTCGCATCTCTTTTTCGGTCTTCCTCTCCCCCTCTTACCAACAACATGCATTTCCCTTACTAATCTTACTGTCTCAGTCTCTTTCCTCCTTAATACATGCCCGAGCCATCTTAATCTATTCTCTCTCATTTTGTCTACTATCGAAGCTACCCCTATACTACCTCTGATATACTCATTCCTTATTTTATCCTCTCTAGTAACTCCACTCACCCAACTTAAAATTCTCATCTCAGTGACACTCATTCTCTGATTGACTCCGTCGACATAATTTATAAAAATTGTCTTGCATTCGCCATTGCAGCCGCATATTAAAATACATTTTCGTCATTCATCGTACCTATTTATTTATTTTTGTGATTCTTTTCATCGTCGTTTTTTTCCCACTATTATAGCATTATAAAAGTTTAATTTTCAAAAATTTGCTAAATTTCCAATAAAATTTATATATAATTAACTATAAATAATGTTAGAAGTATTATTAGTACGATACTTTAATAAAGGTGTGAGGAATCTATTGATATCTTAAACTTAATTATTTGAATACGCATTTTTATGTTCTAATTGAATTAGTATCGTTGATTTGAGTGAAAAATATACATTTTTTCATGGTTGCATAATAGATCATTGACATGTGTACGCGATTGAGTGTAGTAGCTCGACGGATTATTTTGATACATGTTACAAACACTAATGATCATTTACGATTCACACAAGCATGGTCATTTAACGAAAGAATAAGAAGTTGCCTATATATTACTCTATAATATACGGCAGTCACGAGGCCCCTTAATATTATGAAATTATATGTTATTATATTAGTAGATAGGTATTTATTTAAAAAATAATAATTATGTTATAGTCGTAAGTAAAGACAACAAATTAAAAATATACATTTGCACAATATAATAAAAGTTTGCGATACATAACTATTACTAATATAACATACAACGGTCATTGAAAAATTTGTAGATAATCTTTATTTGATTACTTCGGTAATGCACGGTAACATATGCCGTTTTTAATAAGTTATATTATTTTAATTTCTATTATTTTTCAAAAAGTGTATGCTTTATAATGAATAAAAAAATAGGAAAAATCCACATCAATCATTTAAGGTCAATATGGGGGCTTTTGCAACACATTTCGCAGTATGTTGGGCGATGGGAGCGCCAGTTTCCCTACGCCAATGACTGGGGTCCGCGGGCTTGTCACACCCGTTACCAATTAAGGTACCCCATGCGAGAAGTAAAACTTTACAATTATCAAGTTATAAATAAATAAATAAAAAAAACTATAGATTACTGTTTCGAGTGTCCTGTTGAAAAATATTCGATAAAAATCTAAATTTGATTCTTGGTGAAGAACTTTGGAACTAATTATATTAATTTATAATACAATAATTTTTTAAAAAAAAAATTTAAAACTTTAAAAAAAATACAATCCATTATCCAAAAATTGAATAGTCGATTTATAACTTGGCTACTGTGAAATCATTGTTTGTGGTAAATTAGTCTTATATATTATATTAATTTATATTTTATAAATATATATTTTGATTTTTGTTTCCTGATTAAGTTATTTTATAATTATATAATATATCTTAATACATAAGTACAAACAACTAAAAAGATAATGATACACTCCCTAATTTTCTAGATTATAGGATAGAATATACTCAATTCATGACAGTTATTTTAAATTGTCCTTTTGCC
Source organism: Pemphigus obesinymphae (assembly GCA_025469235.1). NCBI lineage: Eukaryota > Metazoa > Arthropoda > Insecta > Hemiptera > Aphididae > Pemphigus > Pemphigus obesinymphae. Next base: position 6,837 of record JAIPRL010004746.1, on the reverse strand, counting down.
TATAATGTTCAAATAAATATATATATATAATAACTATAAAATCACAAATCAATTTCCGTGTCCTAAGAAATCTGAAATTAGCAATCAAAACTCTAATTATGCCCGTCATGAGAAATACATGGATGATAATATATGTATGTTAACAATCTAAGAAATGCCCCAGTTAGCGGTGTTCAATAATTCGAAGGCGCCACTGAAATGATGCAAATAAGGCACCTTTTGCACCAGTACAGTAGGAATCACCAACGACCCGTATCGATTACGATATACCCCAACTGAATCAATTATCTGACGTTCTAATTGTGTCGGTATATATGGAGCGACCAAAATAGACGAAATGATCAGGGATCAGGATGGGACCAGTTATATTATATGACAAGTGGTACGCTAGAGAACGTAGGAATACGATTGAAAAATGCAAAATATTGAATTTCTATAGATTGGGACAACACAAAAGAACGGTAACACACAAACTCTTTTTACATATTACATTTTTTTAAATGAGTTTTCCTGTAAGACTTATTAAGTACCTGTTTGGAATAATAAGGGAATAGCTCTCAAAAGAGGTGTTATATGTTTAAAAGGGGTTCCCAGTCTTATATGGTCCTTTGAGTTTATATAAAATAGGGTCTCTTTGAAAAATAAAACAAAATACATTTCTAAATATAAAAAAGTGGTAAAAATAAAATGTTTTTTTTTTTTTTATAAATTTAGTGGATAATTTAGTGACCAAGTTTATAAGAAATGGTTACAGCCACGTGTGTCATACATACACAAATGTCTTCAAAATTGTAATGAATTTATTTTGTACGCACAGATAAGAAAATAGGTATAATAGTAGTATAGTATTTTGGACACTGTAATTTTAATTATGTCATTATTTAAAATTAAATTTTATCTTGAAGCCAAAAATGTTAACTTTTGGTAAACTCTACTCCAAAACGTTACAAATTACTATCAATCATAGTATGGATAAATTATTATAATATATTATAATCTATAATATGTAAATTAGAATTGTATTTTATATTGAGCATATAAAAATAAGATGATAATGATATAATAATATTTCATTCGGAAGAGGAACTTAACCATTATTATTATTATTACTATTTTATATGTATATAAATACATTTGTACTAATATAATTATGAATTTGCCTCGGATTAAGTATTGTTAGAAGAGGTTGTATAAAATAAATATTGAAGAATGAAAAAACAATTACATAATTTTGTATAACGGGATGAATTAGGAACAAATTAAATGTATTTCAAGGAAAGACATTTTAAACGTAAAATAAAAGTGACGCAAAGATAACATTATTTTTTTTAAATTATTTTACTTCTTTATTCATTTTAATATTAATATATAACCAAAAAATATTATATTTTTTAGTTAATATAGTTTATACTTTATTGTTTTCCATTTATACATATAAAATATATGTACATAATATGTATTAGCAATATAAATAAATAATGCTATTTTATAAAATACATTAATTATTATGCTATTGTTTTTTCTTTACTGTAGTTCATAATATGTATTTTATTTTATTTTTGTAGTCATTGCAAAAATAATTCCATATAATCATGTATATTAGTCATCGTTTTTATATACCTACTCACCGAGAAAGTAAAAAATAATTTATTAAACATGTATATCTTTATGTCAGCTAATAATTTAGGTTCTGATGTTCATTTTAAAGTACAATTCTATAAAAATATTAAACATTTTTACAGTGGGAATCAATAAAAATAAATACAGGATATAATATTTAAATTATCACAAACAACTTAACAATGACTTAAAATCTGAGGTACTAAACGTATTTTAATTTTTTTTTTTCGTCATTTCTACATTGTCGTAAGACTTTGGGTTACAAATATGTAGCATTTAATGGATAAATATCCTGGTTCCGAATGATATTATATACAAATTTATTTCTCATACTAATATTTTTAAAAATAATTGTTTTACATATAGGTTCATCTTAATAACCGTATAGATATTTAGATATTTATTTTTATTCAATTCTTCAAAGAAACTAAAAATTGAAAATTACTATGTTTTAAAATAATAATTTGTATTTTTTAGATCTTAGGTCTCTTTAATATTATTTTTAAATGTTATAAATTTTAGTCATTCAAAATATGAAATCAAATTATTAACATAAAAAATATTAGTGGAAAAAGAGTAATTTCTTACATTATTTGGTGAAAAATGTTTACCATTTAATACGGTATATCTATATAATATATTTATATACATTTAGTATATATTCTGTATTTTGATTAAAAAATTCTGTGTTCATACTAATCAAAAATTAGGTTTACCAATATATTTTAGATAAAAATAATTTAATATGTATTATACATTTTTGATTTGCTAAATTTGTATTGAAAATGTATAACAATAAACAGAATAAAATGGATTTAAAAAATAATTGAATATATATATATTTAATATAGGGTAATCTGGTTGTCAATACACGATTGCAGTCGTATGACTCATCGAAGACTATACGTAATTAAAACTCATACTTTCTGGTCGTAGTAATTTTAAGTTAAAATCTACAAACATATTTCGTTACAGATACAACTAATACTGAACAAGTTAACTAAGATATCATTAAAGATTTGATTAAATGACATAATAAAAAATTTGAAAACGAAATTTTTATCAATTTAATAGAACAAATAAGCTAATATTACCGTTAATATCAATAATATGTTAGTTTTTTATAGCTTTTAATTTATAATTTAGAAGATAATTATTTATTTATTTGATAAATTATCATTCGTTCGATAGATATGTGTTCCAAAACACAATATACAGTATACCTATGGCTATATCAGGTGCAATATAATCTAGAGTGTAGTATGTCCATGTGATAACTAAAGCTCGGATTTTTATGCACTAATACATCATGAAATATGTTTTTTGAAAATATGCTTTAATGTACCAAAAATACCAGTAAAAACCATTTTTAAAAAAAATGTGTGAATTTGGTTTTAAATCAACATCAGAGAAGTAAAGAACATGTAATATGACCAATTTGTTTAAAATTTTTATAGAAAATATTTAATAATTATATTTCTGTATATGTAAGTAAAAAAACCTATAGATTCAAGTAGTAGTGATTAGAAATTATTTCTAATCACTACTACACAGTCTTATACGAATAAAGCGATATTTGTTTATTATAACAGTATAGATATTTACAAAAATCAAAGGCCCGCATTAAGCTGGAAACGGATGTCTAATAAAAAATTAATGGTATATCAATGTCAATAAAAATAAAATATCGAAAATTAAATAAAACTTAATAACGATAATTAAATATTATGGGTAATTAAAGTGAAATTTATGAAATTTATCTTATAATCTAATAGAGATTATTCTTTTGTTACACAAAACATTTGACGTTACTCTCCACTTCATCCATCCGCACTTAATCTTGTACAACTATATATTATTGTAAATTATAATTATTATACTATTATTATTCATTATAAATAAATGTTATGTCTCCATCATTAGGCGCTCAGATTGATAATACATAATTAGAATATTGATGTTTATAATTATTTTTGGATGTACCGGAAAGAAGAGACAAAAATTATATTGTTGTATTCATAGGATAAAATTCTTAGAAAATAAAATTTCCTCTCTGGAACAAGTTTTACCCTAATAAAAATCTCTCCGACCATTGAATCCATTTATTAATGACGCCGATCTCATTAGGATGCATGGAAGATTAAAAATATAGTCATTCCGTATGCCCATAAACACCTATTATTATTACCCACTAAAATATCGGTTGACCATTTCAATTATTGATCATCATCATCAACGGCTAAAACAACCAGAATCAAGTACTTTCCAAACTCATAACACAAACAGAGGTTCCCCAAAGACATATTTTTATTTGGAGGAGGGAGTATTAAAAAAAAGTTCATAAACTTCTTTATTTTAATTTTGCCAACTACCTTTCGAAATACTGCCTAAACCGTGGTAAATAAGCAGAAAAAAAAAGATCATCAACTTTCTATTTTTGCCTACTGCTTTCCAGTGGTGAGGGTGGGAGTGTAAAATCGTCCCCATATACAAATAGTTACAATACTCATAGTACAAAATACTAAAGTAAACAGACGATGATAAACGACTTAATTTAGGTTTTATCTAGTTTCCTAATATTTGTCAAAATCGCATCATCAATACTACTACTAATACCATACAATCATCAGATAAAGCAATACAAAAATACAAATAACATTTTCTTTATGAAAAAAGTATTGAAATAAAAGTATTTGAATTTCTGCAAAAATACAAAATAAAAGATTTAAAATACTTTTTAAATACTTACTCTTAATTGACACTAGAAATATTTAAATACTTTAAAACACTGGTTTACTTGATTCCGTCGAAGCGGTATATTTCAATATTTCTCATGTTGGCAATTCCTACAACATATTCAAATATATTGTCTTCTTCTTCTATTTCGCCTTCTCTCCCAACTATTTGGGGTCGGCCACTCTGGTCCTACACTTCCACTTAGCTCTATCTCCCGCATCTTCTTCTCTTACTCCCATCTTCCTCATATCACTCGCCATCACATTCCCCCATCTCTCTTTCGGTCTTCCTCTCAACCTCTTACCAACAAAATGCATTTCCCTTAGTAATCTTACTGCCTCAATCTCTTTCCTCCTTAATACATGCCCGAGCAATCTTAATCTGTTCTCTCTCATTTTGTCTACTATCGAAGCTACTCCTATACTACCTTTGATATACTCATTCCTTATTTTATCCTCTCTAGTAACTCCACTCATCCACTTTAACATTCTTATCTCAGCGACACTCATTCTCTGTTCCATCTTTCTATCTACTGCCCAACATTCTGTTCCATACATCATTCCAGGTCTCACCACTGCCTTATAAAATTTACCTTTTAACCTAATAATGATAAATATTTATATATTCAAATATATTGTAGGTTATTTTATATCGTTCGATCGACTCCGTCGACATGTTATATAAAACTTTGTCTTGCATTCGCTATTGCAGCCGCATATTAAAATACATTTTCGTCGTTCATCGTACCTATTTATTTATTTTTGTGATTCTTTTCAACGTCGTTTTTTTTCTACTATTATAGCATTATAAAATATTATAGTAGTTTAATATTCAAAAATTTGTGAAATATCCAATACAATTTATTTATAATTAACTATAAATAATATTAGAAGTATTATTAGTACGATACTTTAATAAAGGTGTGAGGAATCTATTGATATCTTAAACTTAATTATTTGAATAGGCATTTTTATGTTCTAATTGAATTAGTATCGTCGATTTGAGTGAAAAATATACATTTTTTCATGGTTGCATAATAGATCGCTGACATGTGTACGCGGTTGAGTGTAGTAGCTCAACGGATAATTTTGATACATGTTACAAACACTAATGATCATTTACGATTCACACAAGCATGGTCATTTAACGAAAGAATAAGAAGTTGCCTATATATTACTCCATAATATACGGCAGTCACGAGACCTCTTAGTATTATGAAATTATATGTTATTATATTAGTAGACAAGTATTTATTTAAAAATAATATTTATATTATAGTCGTAAGGAAAGACGACAAATCAAAAAAATACATTTGCACAATATAATAAAATATTGCGATACATAACTATAACTAATATAACATATAACGTTCTATTCCATGATATGATCTACTAGGTACATTAAAATGACAAATGCGAAACAGGAATTTCACTTTGGAATTAAATTGTATTTAATTAGGTACCTAAATATACGAATACATAGTGATCTGCACTGTTGTCGATAATCAATTTTGTGTTTAAGACGATTAGAAGTTAAAACACGGAAACCAACACAAACATAAATAAACCGATACGTATTATTTTATTAAATACTTATGTTCTGCGACTATATGAAAATTAACTTCTGGTAGATATATTGAAAAATATAAATACACCGATAAATAATTACGAAATATTGCTGAAAATAACAATAAATAATCTACCTATATAATTTTTACGAATATTTAGTAATATTAAAATAATTAATTTACCGTCTATATGTTATAACGAAAAACGTTTCATTTTTTTAACGTTCTGTTACGTTTAATGGTTATTGGATTAATACAATTAATTAATATTAATGCTCGTATTATGCTTAATGATACGTTTTGTTAAGTGATATTTTAAATATTTTGTTTTTCGTTTACTGCTTACGTTAGAAACAATTTTCCGTTTCCAACGTTATAATTTTAATGTTATGAATAATGTTTTTAAGCCCTGATTGCAACCTGATATACATGCTGATATAAGTTTAGTTGCTTAAGGGGTCACCACTTCACCAATTTTTTGGTCAAAAACTATTCATTCTAATTCTAACAGTTCAGTACGATATGTATTCCGATAACTTCTTCTTCTTCTTCTTCTTCTACTTCGCCTTCTCTCCCAACTATTTGGGGTCGGCCACCCTGGTCCTACACTTCTACTTAACTCCATCTCCCGCATCTTCTTCACTTACTCCTACCTTCCTCATATCACTCGCCATCACATCCCCCCATCTCTTTTTCGGTCTTTCTCACCCCCTCTTCCAAACAACATGCATTTCCCTTACTAATCTTATTTTCTCAGTCTCTTCCCTCCTTAATACATGCTCGAGTTATCTTAATCTATTCTCTTTCATTTTGTCTACTATCGAAGCTACCCCTATACTACCTCTGATATACTCATTCCTTATTTTATCCTCTCTAGTAACTCCACTCATCCACCTTAACATTCTCATCTCAGC
>JAIPRL010004745.1:0-35979 GCA_025469235.1 Pemphigus obesinymphae | reverse complement strand
TATGTATTTTTGCCTGTATTTACTTGTTAATTATTTAATAGTGCACACATAATTTTAATAAATTATATTTGATATTATTTATTATGATTTAAGTTATTATAATCCATGTTTAATTGTTTGTTTACTTAATCGCCATCAAAATTAAAATCCTAATGACAAAATTTTAGACCAATGAAAAGTGATGAACTATGTTATAGGCCGGCTGAAGAGGAGATGCGCACACGGGGAAAAAATGTGTCAACTGTGATAATACCTATCTATTTTTTCATGCATTATTTCATTCCATTTACCGATTATCTAATAATCTTGACATTTTGGGAACTACTGGCCCCAAAAATCAAAAAGTTAAGTATCATCTCAGTCAATATTGACTTTTTTTAAATTTCTGTCTTCAATTAATGACTGAATGATTTCGAAAATGTTGCGAGTATATAAAAATATAAACTGAAACTGAAAGAGTTAATCATCTTTAAAGTAATAACACAATAAATACATTTATATTATCTTTTATATTTTCAGAAATATTTTCTTGCAATATCAAAAAATATTTTGAAAATATTCATTTAAAATTTTATAAATGTTGTGTGGATGTTTAACTCCAATTTCAACCTAAACGCTACATTTTTATCTGGCATGGTGTAATTTTGCTATATTCCTTGTTAGATAGACAAAGATAGAATATGTGAATGTTACATCATCTTAATTTATCTTTTAAATAGGTAAATGTAAATATGTTTTATTACCATAAGCTGACGTGATTCTTCTTGTGTAAGCGCATGCTCCATATCTAACATATCTTTAACACTATTAGCAGGCATATAAGGAAATATACTTCGAAAATTTTCACGAATAGTTTGTTGCTCCTGTCTTTTCCAATCCTCGCCACCATTAGACATATTATTATTGTTTTGCGATAACAAGTCTTCAAGCAATTTGTTGGTGTACTTTGATGTGGAAATTTGCTCTTGTAACAATTTTACTAAAGTTGAAAAATCTTCTAAAAAACAAAACGCATTAAATTAATAATTTTAAATAACACAAAAATATCATTTTAATCATGATGTTAACACATGGAAAAAATTCAAAAATTACTTTTTAGTCATAACTTAAATTTGATACCTATGTATTATTTATATATACCTAGTCTAGACATAAATACTATCAATACTTCAAATGTTTAAAAACAAGAACAAAACAGTACAAAAATTCCAAAATTATATTTGAATAGGTAGTACAAATTTAGTATAATTTTTAACCATGTATAAATTATTCAAAATGCCCCTCTCCTTTTCGATACAACAATGTAAATGTTGCAGCCACCATTCAATACAAGTATGTATTGTCTCCAAGGAAATTTCTGCAAAATTTTCTTCAAAAAATGCTTCACTTAAGCAACTCCAAATTCGGGTGATGTTTTTTACAGGCTCTCTCTTTCAAAATACTCCATAACTCATAATCAAGTGGGTTCAAGTCCGGGGTTGCGGAGAGTCACTCAGACACCTTGATGAAATTCAAAACATTGTTTTAAAGCCCAGGTTTGGGTTGTTTTTGCATTATGGACTGGTGCCCATGTTGGAACACTTAGTCAAATCAATTGATATTTGTCTGATACACGTGATCCCCCGTTTTAACCCCGGCTTCACAGAAATGATTAATATAACGCTGTGCCCCGCTGATACCCCGCCAAACTATTACTTGAGTGAGGTGGTAATCTCATTGAACACTTGAAACCCTTTCTTTGGCCTCTAAAGACAACTGGGCATATACCCTATCATTCTGCTTGTTGTATTTTTCCTCTGCTGTGGATATTTTTTCATCATAACTACAAATACTACGGCAGTTTGCAGTAGTTAACTCGTGTATGTCGGTCTAACTGTCATTCACTGACAACGTTGCCCCTTTTTAAGTACCAAAATATCTGTGTATAACACGGTACTAACAGTATTTATGTCAAGACTAAGTATATTTAAATAATTTTGACATGTTAAATTTTAAATAGATAAAAATGACAGTAAAAAATTATTTACCAGAAGATTTTACTATAACGTGCTCAGTTGAATGGTGTATGGTTTCTCGTACAGTAGAATCAAGTGTGATTGCGTTAGTAGAGTTGCTAGGACCTAAAAATAAATAGTAAAATTATTTAACTTTTTAATAATAAGTATGAGAATAATATTTATTACTGGTAAGAGATAATGTTTGGACATTAGATTTATTATCAGATTCATCACACTTCATTAGTTTTAAGCGCTTTCCTCTGCCCCTTCCTTTGATAACTGTTGTTGGATTCATTATGCTGTCATATTAAATATATATGAGTAATTAAAATAAGAAAATAAAAAATATAATTAACATTAGGCCATTGTGTGATCCACAGATTTGCCAGTAATGATCTACCTACCAAACAACATTTACAGGAAGTGATCTATCCTATAGCGTTTATAATTACAAATTATTATAATGTTATAGACCTATATATTATATTATATTAAAATATAATATATATATATATTATAATATAATTACATTATACTATATTTGAAAATATTATTTTAACTATAAAACTCTTTATGTTCATCCATAGTCATTCTTATTTATCATATTCTGTTTAAATTTTGGACCTACGATAACTACGAAAATAGTTGTACTTTGAAAGCGAGAATGTGTTTTATGCCGTTAAAAAGCATGCATAGCAACCTCATAATACTTAAAATGAGTTTTTCTCAAAATGGGTATGAAAATCAATAATCTGATTCCCTTCATTTTTTGTATGCATATTTTTAATTAAAAAGCTAATTATTAAGCTTAATAATCGAAACTCTAAAAAATAATAAAATATTTTAAATTTATGTTCTCGATTGACCTACCTAACACCACACAACTACCATATTTATATTGTTATTATTATTTATTTATTTACATGATTCTTATTTTTCAATAAAAAATTGTTTTAAACAATTGGCAGAATAGTTATTTTGTTATCCACTGCACTATTTTAACTCATTTTCAGGATAAAAACCACCTATGACCGGGGGGGGGGGTTAAGTTCGAAGAGAAGATCAAAATAGATAACCCTGATAAAATAAATATATATAAAATATAGTAGCCAAAAAATCTGAACACTAATGAGAAAATTAATGACAAAACAACAATCCTAGTAAAATCTTACAATAACCCAAATGGGCCCCATACTATAGGTAACCAAATTCAATCATCAAAGCCATACCCAACAAAAACCCAGGTTTGTGACTCACTTGAAAAATAAACAGATATCCAGAAAACTGAATAAAACACTTAGCAATAAACTTGAACATAGACCAAACTTCAAATATTTAGACTTAATCCTAGACAGACATTCACTTTTAAGAAACAGTGTCTTGCTGTTAAATAGAAAAATGTGCTAGAATAACCTTATACACAAACTCAGGATATATATAAATAGGTTGCTTTGTTTTTTGGTAGGTGAGCATGTCTGGAGGAATCAGCACACACAAAACAAATGTATGTTGCTTCAAACTCTACTGCTAGTATTGTAACAATTTGCTACTTAAAATCAACCATCCCGAATGCGATTAAGGAGACATCCACATTTATGGAGACATTCATAACTATGGAACACCAAATTATATTCTCTTAACTCAGAAAAATGTACAAATCTATTAACCCGATACAATTAATAAAACAAAATATCTAAATATGTATTTAAATTATGTGGATAAAAATAGCTCATCCGAAACCAGCTTTATACCCATGAAAACATTTATTTATTGTTACCTCCTATCATATTTAATTTTATAATTATACAGTGTAATTAGCTTATAAACCACCAAAATCATAGATCACACATTGGACTATAAATTAGACTGTAAATTACACATGGAACCAATATCAAAAATTTAACATTGTAATTAATTATGATGTTATAGAAATAATACATTTTTAATTAAATTATGTAATGTATTGTTTAGACTTAACTTTGTGTTTTTATGTTTTTATGAACATATTAATAATAATTTACACTTACTATTTGATATCATCTTTATTTTCATATTTACATTCAGACTTTAACTCTGGTTTAACTTCAGATTTAAACTCAGATTTACATTCGGATTTTAACTCTGGTTTAACCTCAGACTTAACCTCAGATTTAAAATCAGAGTTAATCTCAGATTTAAAATCAGGGTTAATCTCAGATTTTAATTCAGGTTTTAAATCTTGTTTAATTTCAGGTTTATACTCATCGTCATCTTCTATTAAACTAATCCTGTAATAGAAAATAATAAACATAAATACAAATATGAATATATTATTTTTATGCTCATATTAAATAGTGTATGTATATAGAATATAATATTATACCATATAAACTTTTGAAATTTAATAGATGTAATCAATTCTAAACATTTATTAAAATATTTTTCTAAAACAGAACAAACAATTAAATTGGAAAATAACCAAATAATATCACAATCCATCGAATAATAGATAAACTATTCAACATTTCAATATTAACTATTCTTCTGTGCAACTGTACTGAATAATACTATTTTTTTTAAATATTAATTAAAAAATAATTAATAATTATATAATTATATACAAATATATGAGAAGAGGTAAAATGAAAATTAGCCTTACAACTTAATGAACATAGATTGGTATATTAAAACACATTACTCAAAATTAAACTAGAAATTTGAGTTATTATTAAAACTCAAATATTATTGTGTACCTATATAAAACTATTAATAAACAACAATATTCCTATAGGCAGGTAATATCATTGATTATAATATATTATAATCAATGGTAATATATGAAAATAACCATAGACTTTTAATTAAATTTAGAATTACTGTATTTTAATTTGAAAAAACCTGAACAAAAATGAATTTCACCTACTATAATTTTGAGCAAATTTGACTCCAATCCCATAATCTTAAAATTAAAATTAAATTTTTAAATTTTCATGTTATACTCAATTTAAAATAGTAATAAAAATATACCTACACAAAATATTGAATCAAATGTTTTTGTAGAGTCTGACTGGGCTTCTGGCTATTATAGTTCTATAGACTCCCAGATCCCAGGAGTCTTGCTCACATTTAAAAAATAACACTAATAATAGTTAAAATCTCAACGAATTCTAAACGATCAATTTTGTTTTTGATCTCTATGAGTAATAGTTTAAATGTTTGTGCATTAAGTGTTTTTAGACGAAATGTGAGTTCAAATTTACATTTTTTTAAACATTCAATATTATATAATGCTCCTATTATTATTAAAATTCCTAATATTCCATATTCCCGATTTTACTATTTACTTCCAATTACAGACTCCAATATTTTAATAATTATATCTTTTTTTAAATGAATTAGGATAATTGACAAAGTAAGTGCGATATTTAAATTACTGATATTTCTCTGATTTTTTTAACTATTGCTACTTACAATATTATATATATAATACAATATTATGATGTACCTACCTATTATTTTTACAATACAATAATAAAATAACAGTTTGAATTAAAATATTTATTTAAAATAAAGTAGGTAATACTTTAAATTAAATTAAATATTTTTTTTTAAATGTGTACTTTGTTCGTTGGGGGTCAATAAAGGTGGGTGGGAATCACTTATTGTATATGATACTCTACACTTATTGAATGTATTTTATTTGAAAACAAAGGTAAATCATTATATTAAAAAAAAAAAAAAAGATTTTTCGATTTTTAATCATTAGAAATGGGTCAAACTCAAAATTTAGGTATTGAAACGAATTATTAAGTTTAAATCAAACGCCTAACGTAAATAAGAAAAAAAAACCCACTTCTAGTTACATGATAATTTTATTTATTATTTTGTTATTTCCCTACATTTATAAAATATTTCCATTACAAAAGTTAATTTTTCTTTATACCTAAGTATACTGAAAAAAGTAAACATTGTAAAACTACTAGCTTCCTCGTTCTGCTCAGAATCATAAAATAACCATAATAAATATAACTTTAAGGCCAATATTATCATTCTATTTTACTTTTAATCATTTTATACCTAATTTCATTTATTGTACATATAGATTATATTGATCAGAATTAAACAATAAAAAGGGTTCCACCTAAATCATAATTCAAATTATAAAATTTTTTTTCTATTTTTCAAGAAAAAAGTAGTATCTATATTCTAATAGGTATATAATATAATACATCTTGATCTATTATATTATATATTTTGAGAAACGTCATAAAAATTTCATTAACAACTTGAATTATGATCACATATTTTACATAGTAGATTAACAAAAAACAATTTCCATCAGAAATTTGAGTTGCCATTTTTATATTTTTGCTTCTGCTGAAAGTTACAATAATTAAGTTACTACTAAATTAGTTTGCATAAGTTAATACATTTTTCAATAGATATCATTATCATTCTGACTTTTATAAAACATTATTATTATAAACATAATAATTTAAACACTTTTTTTGGAAACCATTGCAAATCAAAATAGGTAAATATATAGATAATATACAAATTACAAGAAAAACCTGTACCTAACTAAACTATTTATTATTATATATATTTTATAAATATATACAACGTTTATATGATTCAATTTATTCAAAATGATTTAGTATCATGTAAACGGTTCCAAACCGTTTTAAAAGATAAAACCTTTGCATCAAATATGTAAATAGGGATTACTACTAATTTAAAATCTACTTTTTGTGCAACTTTCAAATTAATTTACTATATTAGAAAAAAAAATTCTTTGATCTATTATAAATATAGTAATTATTACATTACTTACTCTGAGAGAGGATATAGATATTTCCCTTTTGTAAATAAACGATTTTGAATCATAGCTTGAACTGACGGGATGTTATTATTAGGTGCATATTTGTACTGGACATTATTTTGATCTTTACTTCTATAATAGAACATAATAAATATTAAATATAGATAGGTACATCATGTTATACTGTAGTTTCCAATTTAACCCTACTGTCAACAACTAGGTACCCGGGTATCCATTTTTACTTCAAACATAAATAATAATTGCTTTCTCTAGAAATATATAACTCTATACTTCTAGCTCCTAGATCGTTATTTAGAAAATTTTTTTTACATACCCGAGTACCTAAATATCAATTAATGTTTTTGTTCATCATGAGTGTAAGTTATGAAACAAAATAAAACTAGTTATGTAGGTATAGTGTATATTTTAATATATTCTAATAAGTACAGTATAGGTATAGGTACTGTAAGTATAGTATACAAGAAAATAAAACAAAATACACATAAACAAATGAAAATTATGTGGTAGGTACCTTAGTTGTTGAACAACGTAGAACATTTTGATTTTTGACAGTATGGTTAAACTATTGAAATGAAAAATGTACCTGTTTATTTTAGTATAGATATACTGTAGGTATAGTATATGAAAATAAAACAAATGAAAATATTATGGTAAGTACCCGAATACCTCGGTTGTTGAACAACGTAGAAACTTTTGGTTTGTAAACAGTAGGGTTAAAAAACAAAAAGTTGTGTATAAATATATAAATGTATCCTATTTTATTAGATATGTCATATTAAAGAAAAATATTGGAAATTATAACTATTTAATAAATTATTGTTATTACATACATAAAGTCATAATTTCCATTCAATCGTTAAAATTATAATCGACTAGGGAAAATTTAATTTTAAGACTAATCATTTTTCCGGTTTTCCTGTTTTATACAGTGCTTGATTTATAAAAAAATCTTAGACAGGTTTCACTGTAATTTACTTTTGTTAAAAACTAAAAATGGTATATGTACACCAGAAATCCCCAACCACTTAATCACAATCGACTGGTCAATTACTAAAAAAATAGTGGTCGATCATAAACAAATTTATTATAAGTCAATCACATTGTAATCCCAAATTATTGAAAAAATAAAGATGATAAAATTGTTGAAGTGGAAAAATTGTTAATTAAAGCAAATTGTACAGCATTACAATCCATGGAATCCCATGCATTATATACCACAAAAAAATTTATCAAGCCTTATCTAAAAATGATGACTTGTTTTCTAATTGAATTCAATATTATTTTATGTTATTCATTAACAAAATTATTTCCTATATGGTCAATTACACATTTTAACAATATTATGCAACTTGTAAATATAGATAAATCAATGTAATTGGGTAAGACATTAAAAAAATATGTATTTTTCATAACTGACGGACAAGCTGTTTAAAGATTTTGGAGTTTTACTTTTACATTATAAAGTTCATTATCAGTAATTATCAGTAATTATAAAATACGTAAAGACTATATAATATATTAGGGGGTGAAAACATTTCACTCGTCAGGTGAATATACTAGTTGTGACTTGTGGATATATTGAATAAATATAGATTATGTCTTTTGATGGTAGATGGACGATATTTTCAATGTTTTCATAAAAAAGTTGGTCTAAGTCTCTACATACACATTCATGTCAATAAAAATTAATAGCAGTGTATACCCTGTGAAAAAATTATTTTTCATATATAGTTGATTACCAAAATATTTAAATTCTCTGATGAAACTAATCAGCCTTTGTTTGTTTTTTATTTTTGTTAACAGTACAGCTTGATTGACGTTTAACTATATGCATTGTTACTTAAACATTGGGAAAATAATAGGTAGTGTTTAAATAGCACAAAATGATATTTCTTAAAAGTTAAAAACAAAAAAATTTTGGAAAGAAAGTCTTGCAGAATTGTGATCAATGGGAGGCGAGGATAAAAGGAGAGAATATACTATTTTTTTTTTTAATAAAATTATTCTGAGCAAAGTTTGGTATATATTTATATTTATATGGTGTATATTACTTTTCAATTTATAAATAATAATAATAATAATAATAATAATATTAAAATATTATAGGTAATAAATAATATTTAGATTTTTTTTTTTTATAACTTTTTTATTTTCTTCTTACAATCCAAAATAGCTATTTTATAAATTTATTTAAAAAAAAAATTGGTAGAAATGTTTATTAATCGTCGATTTGGTTTAGAAATAAATTCCTAAATCCCTTTGCATCATATTATATTTTATTTAATTTTTGAATATTATTTTAAGATTAATTAAGATATTATTTTTGAGATTTTGTCCTACTTTTTCAATCCTAGGGGGGATTTTGTCCGAGGTCGATATTTTGGAGTGATTTTTTACTACCGCAAATTCATACGGGGGATTTTGTCCGTTTACAGTATTTTGTACTTTGAAAGCAACGCATGCGTTAAAAATTGGACAAGTTTGAACGGCGCAGCAACACATGTTCAGGTTGTGTGTTTGTGTTCGCGTCGAATCCATGCGTTTTGCATCAGTTTCTTTTGTTATTTTTGTGTGTGCAGCGCTCAGTTTTTTCGTCAGTCGTTTGTCACACACACACACACACAAACAACTATACAAACTAGTGCTAAAAACAATATTTGGTGAAAGAAATCAATAATTTTAGTAAAAGTATGCAGTTTCATAACATTTTAAATCGATATCACTCGTGTTGTTGTATCCCCAGCGTATACGAGAGATTGGACGACAAATTAGATCAGCAAAAAGATGAAATATTAAAATTAAAATAAATTAATTTAAACACTTAATTTGGGTTATCAAATCAATTAGTTTTTATTTAAACAGTACACACACACACACAATAAAATAATATAAAATAACAGTGTCAGTTTATAAGTATTTAAGGTTTAAAGTCAAAAATATTCCAAATGTTAAAATATTTAAAAAAAACGGCAAGTCCAAAATGAAGTGTTAACACAGTAAAAATCAGTGTCATTATGGACTAAAAATTAATATTATATCTAAATTAGGCTAATAATTTAAGGTAATTACTTTTGTTTTTCCGGGACTTTTTTTTCTAGATTTCAACGCACAACATACAAAATATAGAAATATATAATAAATATTTCACTCCATTTTTGGAGAACGTGTGTGCGTCGAAACTAAAATACAACGCACACACAAATTTGCTCATATTTGGACGACATTTTTACTGATTATATACTTATTAGATAGGTATACCGGTATAAAACAAAATTATTATAATATTGTGTTGTAGAATATAAGTACTCACTCAGGATTTGCCTTCCACTCATTTGGTAATTGACCTCGGTATTGATTCGTATCGACACTATTAAATTGTCGATGTGCCTGTAAAAGTAAAATATATTAAATAATTAAATCAAAAAAATAAACATTGGTTTAATATAAAAATTAATTGAAATATAAAAATATCAAATCGTACAGTTGAAAAAGATATACATTATTTGTTTCGCTCAGAGTCTAAAATAAAAGTACCTATTATAAAAATGTGAATTAAAAAGTAAAATTTAATATAATATAGGTATTTATACCTATATTTATTTATTTATATATACCTGTATTTTATATAAGTAAAACATAAATATGCAAAAATTTTAAATGTAAAAATGTATAACTAATGTAGTAAACAAATAAAATAAAATAATTTACTTTTAATTAAATTTTGCATAAAATACATTAATTATAATTACCTAATATATAATATAATGAATTATTATATTATATTATTCTGTAACAAAATTTTAAATTCTTATCAAACAACTCGTTGATAAATGATAAGAACTGAAAAAAATATAATTCAGATACAATTTCTGTAACATTCACCGTAAAGGGTGATGTGTGTTACGTTTTAATTAGAAGAAATAATTTGGGGGGAAAATGTAAAAATAATAAATTGGAAAATTGAATGAGGAAAAAGTCTGTTTACAATACTTTTTCGGGAGTTAAGCAGGAAATTAAAGAAAAGAGTTTTTTTAATGAAAATTTTTATTTAATTGGCAAGTACTTCAAAATAGTAGCTGCAACTATTAAATCGCATTATTGTAATTCAGTCATTTTGTCTCTATGGCTATATAGGATGAGCCTAGGGGGTTGTGGGGGTGTGTTATAACCCCCTCCTAGAAAGTAGTCGGCAAAATTAAGTTCAATCGACAATAACAAAAAGTTGATGATTTATTTTCTTTCTTATTTATCACGTTTTGAAGGAGTATTTCGGAATTTAGTTGGCAAATTAAAAATTATTCAGAATGTAGTCAGCAAATTATAATTTTTTTTTTATATTAAATTATATTTTTTTTCATTTTTAGTTGTATTTCGAAGATTACACCCCACCCCCTAGAAATATGTCTTCGTCTCATCACTGCTCTCAGGCCTTACAAATATTAATTAACTTCATTTGAATTACCTAATTAATTAATTAACTTGTATTTATTAATTAAAATTAATTTTGAGTACCAATTTTTGCATTCACATTTGATTTACTATAGGGTTTGAGGATAATGGTACTCACGTTTCCCATAAATTAAATAACTGAAGACCATGTTTGCTATTCTATTTAGCGAGTTTAATAAAATGACCGTGGCGTGGGAGGCAAATCTACCGAATTTTGGGACCTACTCAATGCGTCAGATAGCATCTATTAAAAATTAGCTCAGCAGTCAACTTGTTAAGGTTATTTTTTTATTTTACCAATAGTTTTCTTACGCGTAAAGGAAAATATCTACTTTTTGTGGCAGAAAATAACAAATAAAATTATAATGGATGAAAATTGGTTTTTAATAATATTATCTATAGGTAGGTACTGAATTTTGATTAGAATTGTTTTTCGAATGCAATGATTTATCTTTGATTTCAAATTTTAAACAATAATAATAATAATAATAATATACACTACGCTGAAAAGAAGAAACATTACAATCTAGAAAATGTCTTCGGGCCGTACTTTGACCACCATTCGTGGTTTTACCCAATAAATCGGAAAATATTTTCAATTTAAACTGTTAAAAGTTTAAACTGTTCCGAGTGAGCGTAGCAACACACGAGCGTTATTTTACCGCGCGTTATTTTTACGGTACCGTAAAATTACAGCAAATTTTGTCGAGATACATTGAAATGAATGAAGCACGACACACGAGTGTCGCGCGGTAAAAATAACGCGCGACCGGTTTTATTTCTACCTACATACGGGTTATATTTTCCGATTTTCCATTGCGTTTTAATGATCAACTATCTAACTGACATCACCATAAATAATATTATCTATGGATGTCGCGCGGTAAAACAACGCTCGTGTGTTGCCAGCCTTAGGTGCGGCCAAAAACGAATTACATCCGAAAAACATTTTACTTTTTCCGTGACTCAGGTACCGACATGATTTTACACAATAAATCGGGTAAATAAAAATGCCTCTGTATCAATTTACCTACAAACTAAGTTCGAGCGGGTCAATATTTTTCAGATTCGTAATCAGCATTAAATAATAGAATAATCAAGTAGGCTAAAAAACATAATATAATACAAAAATAGATATATCTTTACTTTACCGGACCATCAGTTTAATTTTTTTTTTTTTTTTTGAGCTTATGTGGTTTTCAACGTTGAAAACGATGGTGAAATCAAAATTTTACGATCGGATTTGGATTAGAAGTTGTCACGAATTGAAGTTAGACGATTTTACTTATATAGTAGATACTTTCTACTCCAAAAAAAGGGGCATCCCGAAACTTTAGACAATAGTATGGTTATTATTATGTTGGTATATAATTGTTTATTTAACCTATTACTTACCCGACGTGGTGTTTCACATCAAATCGGGGGATATTTTCGATTGAAACGAAGCGGAGCGACATTCCAGCTATATTTCTCTAAAATACCTTTTTTCCCCTCCCCGGTTTGAAACATAATAATATACAGCCTTCAGAAAGAAGTTTACCGGGTAAAGTACCTATCTAATAATAATCACATTTAATTCCCCCCCCCTCTTCACATACCACCATGTTATTTTTGTTATCAATAAATCAGACGTCATTATTTTATATATATATATATATATATATTTATTGGAAAAATAAGTATGCTGGTGCATTATCTTCGTCGCTATCGTTATTATAGTCATTATTGTCGTCCCTATCAGCTGTATCACTATATATTCCTTGTCGCGGTCGATGTTTTCGGTGCCATCATACATTCATACAGTGTGTTCCCGCGTGTTTTAGAAACTCGACCGTTAGGTTAAATGATTTACACAGTTTTCTGTATATAGATATTTGGTTAAATATAATTTTTTTCCGGCAGTATTGGGACATGGATGCAAATAAAAAATATTAAAATGTTCCCAAAAATGCGTAAAATAGGTCACTTTAGATAATATAAAACCTTCAAATTGCTCTAAAACTTCTAAAATAAGTGCGATTTCCTTTTTTTTTTTAATTTTTTTCATAAAATAATAAAAACATTATGGCAAAATTACACTACATAAACCAAATAATATTTACTATGTTCGTTTAGGCCACACAACGGTTTTTCTACATTTTTATCATTACGATTTGTATTCAGTGCTATAATATTTGTTGTAATTGATAATAATCAATAATAATAATAATTCATAAGCAAAAATTAACCAGTATATATATTTTTTTAATTAAACCAATAAATTTTAAATAACAGAACCAACATTTTAAAGTCTGTTGCCCTACATTATCGACATTCTAGTGTGACGCAGTTGATATAAATTACGTTTTAACATAATCGAAGACTAACATTGTGGAACAATATTCTTGAAACATGGGTGAAACCCTGACACGCACCAGTTTCCCGACTAGCCGTTCGGCCGTTCACAACGTGATAGTGTGACGCGATAATCAAATCGGATTTTATGACGTTAGAACATTTTTCTACATAAAAATAAGTATTTTTAATCGAAGTACACGAAATAATAGGTTTAATATACGATAAAAACAAGTACAATGTATAGTATATAGGGTTCTAAAATTGCATAAAATTTACTTTAAAAATTAACATTTATTAATATACATATATCTGAGTACATATAAAATTAAATTTGAATTATCATGAAATAACATTATTACGTATATTACTATAATATGTAAAATGTATATGGAAAAAATTTTAAATAAATAATAATAAAAAGAGGATGAACTGATTAAGATATTATTTATTTGGCCTAAACAGTTGTATAATATGTACTACCATTGATTATAAATTTATAATCAATGCTACTACCTATAATATGTATATTATAATATACATTATGCATTTAAATAAAATATAAAAAAAAAAAACAAAAATTTAGAGAGAAAATGTGGTAATCAGAATAATAATCCCCAAATATTTGAAACGGCTGTAACTTAATCAATTTTTGGTTTAGGACCATAATCTAAACATCAAAATTAATTTTATAAATGTATCCATGTTAGTCTGGTATCAAAATTGGGAATGGCCATTTAAATTTTTAACCCTTTCAATAACAAATTATTGAAAATAATTATTATATAATAATAAATATTTATATAGTAATTATTTATATACTTATAATATATAATAATTTGCGTTTGTTTTTTCAAATTTAAACCCAAAATTTACCTAGTTACAAAGGTTGTAATTATATTTACAAGAAAACAAATAGAACAATATAGATTTTCCCATACCTCGTTGGCCATACGAATCCATCAATATAGAAATTAATTGAGAAAATTAAAAATAAAGTAGGAGCTGTTTCAGCAAAAGTGGCTTTCAGTAATACCAGAAATCAGAAAAAAAAAAAGGATAGGTACAAAAAGAAATGACTATACTTAATTTTTTAAAAAGTGTGAGCCATAACATCCGTCATAAAATATAACGATTTATGATATAGCCATGTAGGTATATAATGATATAACATTTATTGTAAATATTTGACGAAAATCATTCTATTATTATAGGTATATATATATGTATGCTATATATGTATTATATTAATTATTATATTTGTGAATGCATTTTTTAGTGCATGTTTAATGTTTATATATTGGCTACTGGTATTATTCCGTGATTCGAAAATGTCCACAGGTAGAATTTGTTCAGTTACCGTAAAAATGTACACAATCTTGGCAAACGGTAGAAATATATTATAGATTATATGTATGACAGTTTGCATGTGTTTTTTGTCACAATTTACATACCACCTAAATTTTATGTTGAGGGTCAAAGTTGACAGAATCAAAATTATTTTCAAAAAAATTTAGTGCTTAGCCCTAGGTATACAGTTTATATGAATCTGTTGCTAAAAAATTACAAGTTGTATCATAAAGCGAGCACTAAAAGGAGTAATAATTTTAAAATTTCAAAAAATATGTATTTTGGTATACTAGGTATATAATATAGTATTCTATTGATCCCAAAAAAATATTATTCAATTCAAGGTCATCCGGCTGAGACATTTAGTGATACCTAACCTGGTGATACCTTTTGCTATGAAACACTGTGTATACATTTTTCCTATTAGTACCTACCGAAATGGGCAGACCATTTTACTCGAAAAAATAAATAAATTTCTTTTGCCTCCACAAATAAAATATTATTTTCCTCCAAATATTTTTGTGAAGCATCGATAATGCAAAATTGATCAATAATTACAAAAATATAAATTACTAATTAACGGTTTTGAAATTTAATCTTACTTATCTAAGTATATATTATAAATATACAAAAAGGAAAATAATAAATCTATTTAATTTAATTTTATTTATGTTAAAAATAACAACAAGCAGGTACTAGATTTAAGACGAATTATTATGAAAAAATAAAAATAGGTACCTATAACAATAATAAATATTAATTGATACTTGTTTCTATTTATTTTTTGTCTTCATTCCTACTTTTTCATTAGATAGGTACCTATTAAAATAATATTAAATTAAATATAAATACCTATCAGTGTTTCCGAAAATCAACTGTAAATCAAAAATTGTAGCTAAGTATCTACACCAACATATTTTTTGCAGGAGGAAAATGGAATCTGATTTTTGGAGGGAAATTGATACGTATTTATAAATTTTCATTTAATTTGAATAGCATGAAAATCATCTAAATTCCTTAAAATATGAACGTCGTATTTGAAAGAAACGAGTGATGTTCGTAAGGGGGCATACTACTTTTATATTTCTAAATATATAACTCGTATATAACCTATAGTTGCCTCCTGGTGTTTGATAGACAAATCATTTTTAAACGAAATGTCTCCTAATTATATAGGTAGGTACGAGTTGTCTCTCCAATAAATCCTAAATTTTATAGTAACTATAATAATCAGAAACCATTTTGAAATTTGAAAGTGCTTAATAGACAACAAATAAGCAATAAGTACTTTAAAAAGAAAAGGCATACAACTGAAACCTGAACATTTTTTTATTCCAAAAATCTTTAAAATTATAACATAAGTACATTCTCAAATAAAGTTTATTAACTGTACTAATTACTTTACCGGGGACAAATTTTATAGCCATTCTTGGATTCCAATTTAAAACTACCTGACTATTTTAGATTTTAAGCTTAGTGAAGAATTGTATTGGTTTTACAATGTGTTTATTTTGTATGTATACGCCTTTTTTATTTTTTGAAAATAAATTTTCCAAGTAACTATTTATGAGGGGGAGCGTGTGTGCCTCGAAAATACTGACAAAAAACATCTTTGAACCGTAAATGAGAAAAAAATAAGATTAACAACTTTGTGTTTTAGCCGACTAAACCTTCAAATTGCCGGACTGGATATTTTGTCGGGACGGCCTTGATATCATGGGGTCTAAAAGTACCCCACAAAATTGTGTTTTATCAAATGAGTTTTAAAAAAAACTCCACATTACGACATAGTTTATATTCTCTACAAACTCGATAATAGGTAAATTTACTCCAATATTAATTATAAATAAACTGTAGGTAGTAAGAATATAGTACGTAGATTTGCTATGTTATGCGTATGTAAGACAGAGACAACAACAAACGTGTGTAGCGTCCGAATCTAGGAAAAAAAATGCAAAGAAAAAAAAGGCAAATCGTTTTAGTTTGGATTTTATACATAATATAACGAAATAATGATAATTAGTTATTTTTCATTATATTTGCTGTCATGTTAAAAATGAATTATTTTCAATAATCACATATATAATAATATGATATAGAGCTTATATAAATAAATCAATAATAATCTTAATTCTCAAATTCTTAATATTAAAAAATCTTAGTAAAAGTGTATGGTATGTGCAATAGCTGTTAAAAAATCTGGAATACTTTAGTAAGTATTTGAATAATAATCAGAATCCAAAGATAATACAAAATAATAAATATAATGAAATTATTACCATAGAATACTAACCGACTATTAACACATAATATTATAATATTATTATCTGTGATAATTGAAAATTATTTATTTATTGTACCGTTAATTACAATGTGATTATTACCCATTATATTATGAGAAATTAATAAAAATGTAATAAAAATACCCAGTTATCATTATTTTGTTATATTATGTATACAATCCAAACTAAAATAATTTGTCTTTTTTTTTCTATTACCGTAGCGTAATTCTAAGTTCTCTTAACAACTAGGTACACGATCACGACACTCGTTTCCTCGTTTCGGTTTTCGTAATTTCTTTTTACTTATAAATTACATACATATAATAACGAGAGCAAATGGATATACGGCAACGTTGCATTTAAAATTAAGCGGAATCGTATACCTATATATATTTATACGAAATTTGTGGCATCATGTACCTATATAAATTATAAATCTACACGATTCCGCAAAATTTGTAAAAATAAAACTGTATATACATTTTTGGGTTACAAATTTATTATAACATTTGTAACTACCTATAAAAAAAATAGGTACCTATATTTGGTATTTTAAAAAGCTAAAAGATTTTCTTTGTCATTTTTTTAAGTATACTTAAAGTAAAACTAGGTATCTAAAATAACGTTAAATTCGAGGTTAAATTATTATAAAACGAAAAATAATATTAAACCGAGCTTCAATTCAATAAATCCACTATTAGTATTCTATCCGAGTGTTTTCCTCTCCATACTGACAGCTTATTTTTAATTTCAATATTATGAATGGTAAGAAATTCGTATATTTTGGGAAGCAACTATGGTATGTTCCGGTTCACAAATATGAATGTAAACGCAATGAACATTTACATTTGCAGAACATGGATCTTATAAAAACCAAGTCTACCTAGGTACCTAAACGAATATATTATTAGGTACCTAATTATTACTACTATTAAATATTAACAATATAGGTATATTTAATTGGAATATTGAAATTGTAAATAAAATTTATCGATTTGATCTAGGGAACGAAATCGCTATTGTTGAAATTAAAATTTAAAATAAACTAGGTACCTAGGTGGGTAGGTGTATGTTTTATAATTTTCGTTATACCTAACAATCATCTACCAATTAATTATAATATACTCGTACCAAGGTGGGTACAGATATTTTATGATTTAATAATAATATTATTATTGCAATTTGAAATCTTAAAAACTTGACGGTCCGCAGAGGATAAAAAAAAAATGATATGCTTACCTCGTGGGCGTACGGTGCACGCGGTACAAAACCGTGGTGCTCGGCAGTCGGCGGAGGGAGATTTTGACGTGAGTACATATTATTTCTATAGTCCATCACGAGACGACGATTATCGAAAAACCGAAAATCGTTCTGAAACGCAATAAAAATTGGAATGTAGCCGAAATTCGTCGACGATATGACGAGAGAACGCGTTGTACTGTCGTGTTCGTCGTTCAAATAAAATAAATAGGTAGTAACACGAATATGAAAGATAACGAATACTAGGGATACAATAACTGACTATACAATGCGCAAAATATCAAGACGGTACATTATAGTACTATTATATTATAGAGGTATATTGTACTATATACCTACAAATATACCTAATAATAAATGCTACGGAAATCTATTGTTGAACTGGTAAAATGCAGAAAAACTAGTGATTATTATATTATTATTGTCTGGAACGATTGTGATTTGTGGCGCGGGATGGCCAGTCTACAGGTAGGCAAAACGCGTGTCGTGCACGTGAGGGTCGAACGTTGATAAGACGAGAAAATGGAGTGGGGTCGCTGATATTTTTGTACCGAATGTCCGTAATATTTTTCATGGAAAAATGGACATTGAAACCATAAAAAGGCTACCAACTATAACAACAGAAACGAATTTGAATTTTTGGATGTTATAAATATTATTATTAGATATATTTTTCTTATTTCGCTTTACGGTTATTCAAGAGCCTTTGCAGTTGCTACAAAAACCCTCGAAGATCATCCATTTTGGGTGTACTCATCCCAATTTGTTATACCCAATTGCTCCATTATTAGGTATATTATTTATTTATTTATTTAATAATGACAGGCTAAAGCCCAAAATATAAAGTAAATAGGTACTAACCCGATTGAGGGCGACTATCTAAACTTTAAAGAAAAGTTCCCTCCAAAAAAAAAAGTATATAGAATATAAAATGTAATATATTGCGTTAGTTTTAATACTGAGGAATGAAATGCAATGGTAAACAAATTATATAAAGTACGACATACGTATATTTACTACATTACTAACATAATATAAGTAATAATTATAGGAATGTTACCATAATGTACATATTATAATTATTTATTATAATATATTTTATACACAATACGAGTATTTAAAATAATTTATTTTATTTAATCACCTAATATGATTTAAATTAATTATGAAGGCATTCATAATTAAAATTTAAGGTTTATAGTATTTACTTATAATAATAATGTAATAATAATCGGGCAACATAAAATACTTATAAATATCATGAATAAATATAACTTGTATAAAAACAGATAATAACACCGACACGGCGACACCGTAAATTTTCGAATTTTATGTTTTTATGCCTAAATATTCAGAATTTTCTTGAGCATATTTTTCGTTTTAATCACGTTTACCATACGGACGCATATAATTTCCCAAAAATATTAATGGCCAGAAAATTAATTTCTGGGATGTTTAAGGCGGTTGAAACCGCGATGTATTATTTCATTGATCTAGACCTAAAAGCCTAGTAAAAATAATGGTATTTAGAATTTTCCGATTTTAAATCTGAAAATATATTAAGATTCTGTAGGTTCTTTACTAGAGAACGTTGGAAGCAGAATTTTTATATTTTAGCTGAACAATTTTTAAAAAGAGTATTTTGTTTTTGGAAATGGACAAACCTTTGTCGTATGAAAATAAAACAATATAGAAAATTACTTCCAACATTCTCTCGTAAATAACTCGCAGAATCTTTTTTATATATCTTCAGAATTAAAATCGGAACATTATAAGTACCATTATTTTTGCCAAGAATTTTGGTCTATACAGACGCAAAATGAGAAAATAATTTTTATGTTGTGTATTGCCCAATGACTTGTGCATGCGCGTACGAGATGCATATCTATTCAAGTATACGAGATCATTAATAGTTCCGAGAATGATAATTTGTCGAGTCCGATAACAAAACTGATTAAATTATTATTTTACAATCTGATTGAACATATTATTTTATGATGCACCTATCTACATTGGATTATCATTTTAATATAATACGCATGGTACTTATTATCATTGATTATAAATTAATTTATAATCAATGCTATTACCTACATAATATTATATAGATTTATAATACTCGTAAAAAGCGGTCTACCGCACCACCACTGGACGCTAGCTAACGTTCGTGGTTGCCAAATTTTAAAACATGTTATAATTTTTACGTCTTTATTTATTTATAAAAAAATTATTAAGTATAATATATAAATAATATAAGTATAATATCTATATACATTCAGTGTTCGGAACGTTCACTTAAAAATTGAATTCGTTCACGTTCAAATATATTTAAAAAGAACACGTTCACACTCACATTGTTTAAAAAACGAAAACGTTCATCTGGTCGTTATTTTAATTTATCAATTATTAATGAAATATAAATTTTTCTTATATATACTGGAAAAATACCGATTCATAGAAATTATAGCGGAACCAAGGAAATTAGACTTTTGAGTATTATATTCAGTGGCGGCTCGTGTATAGGGGCGACCGCGACGGGGTGATCGCCCCCCCTCTAAAATTGTAATAAATTACTTATTAACAAGTTAGATATTGATTTAAATATTAACAATTATTTATATTTACATTGTAATGCATTTTCGAAATATTATTATCGAAAGTAAAAATCGTTTACAATTGTTATGAAAACACTATGAAGTAATCGGAGTTTAAAAATTTATGTAGGTAATACCACGGTTGAAATAGGAGGTATTATTGCCTATTACCTATTACCTATTATTCATTTGCGCGGTTATCGAGTATTGAACGGGTTGGCACGGCGCTAGGCAAAAACATAAGAGGGAGAATTTGGTGATAATGCATGCATGTGATTGTGGACTGCGGAACAATACGGAATATGTGTATATATATTACTGTGTCTTCATGACGCGTGCACATTTCTATATTTTTTTATTATTTATTTAATTTATTTATTAGTGTATATTATATTATTATAATATAGCAGATAAAAATTCAGTATCATATTGACAGAAAATTTAAATAAAACAACTTGGAAGACATATTTACTGAAACAAAAGATAGAACCTTAAATTTTGAGTATACAACCTATGAGTTTTATTATTTTGTAATTTTCGTTTTTTGTAAGACGTATTCACATATTTGTTTTTCTATATGGTATTAATTTTGGTTCGATAAATACCTTTTAAATTAGTACTTACATAATTATTATTGTATTCTATGCTTTACAGAAATGAATAATTTTTAATTGCCCTCTCACTTTCAAAGTCTACGAGCCGCCACTGATTATATTTAAATCTTATTAAGTGTATAGCAAAATGTTAATATATTTGAACGGCCTGTGAACGCATGAATGTGCGTTCATGAACGACGTTTTTTCTAAACATTATAATATATTACCTATATTATATTTGTAAATCCTCCGGTAAACCATATAGCCCGTGCAGATTATTATTTTCTATTTTCCGTTAGGTACTTTTTGATAAATCCTTACTGCCTAATGATTTACATTATACTGAATAGTCGTTCATAACTACCTAAGACAATTAATAAAAAATAAAATATGTTGAATTATACCTAATTTGATACACATATAATCAATGATACTACTATCCGCAGACAACAAAATAATATTTTTATTATATTTTTAAAATATTATTTTAGAAAATAATCGTTGTTTCCAAAATATTTTAAGTTAATTGTGGTAATATATTGTAAATGTTTTTAAAATATATTTTGCCAATCGTAAAAACGTTTTAAAAATATTATCAAAATATTTTTAATAAAACATTTTTATAATATTAATTTTAGTGTCTTATAAAAATATTATTGATTTAATACAGCAATATAATTACATTTATAATTAAATAAATCTTTTGCAGTAAAGGCTCTTTTATTCCTAGTTAAATTTTATAATTAAGATGCACGCATATTAGAATCAATTCTTAGAATTTATGTCTAAAAGCAATCTATAAAATGATAAATAAATAAAAATAAATAGCGTTTTAATATGTAAATAAAATATATTTTAATGTATGCATATTATTATACATTTATTTGTTGAATAGGTGTTTTTATAAAGCTGTTACTAAAAATATAAAACAAACCACAGTACAGTTTTTAAAAATCCAAATTTATTAAAAATGTAAAATAAATGATAACATAAATTATTACAAAATTAAACAAATATTTTTATAATAAATATTAAATGTAACATTTTATACAAAATATTATAACTACTATAAAATATAAAAAAAGAACATTTTTGAGTGATTGATAAATATTTTTCGTAAATAATTGTCCAATCTTTGTTTAAATAGTTTAAAGTTTTTCACTTCTTAGTGTCATAATTAATTTTAGGAAATATTTTACAAAAATAATGTTAGTATGTTAATCCCTCTTAAAATTTGATGTAAACATTTAAAATCAAAATGTATATGCTAAATGACATAATTTAAATTTTACGAGACGTGATTTTGCTATATTGCCCGTATGGGGTCCATGTAAAAACTTTGAATAATATTAGTTTGAATAGGAATTTATTTGAATTTGAGAATTTTTGAATCTTTATTTGTTTGAACCGACATTATCTGGAACCGATAAAATCTGGAATAGATATACTTGGAATCGATAAACCTTGAATCCGTATTTGTTGGAAACTACAAATCTGAAACCGATATACCTACCTGGAAACAATAAATCTGGAAACGATAAAATCTGGAAACTATAAAACTTGGAATCAGAATTATTTGGGAAATATAATATTTGAACTGACAAAACTCATTAATTAATCAATTATAATAATTAATATCCCCTCCCCTTGGAAAAATTATTTACTAATGGGGGAAGGGGGAAGTGAATTTTTGAAATTATTGGGACACCACTATTGGATATAAGATACTTCACAGTACAACATATTAAAACCCACTCCCACTTCGCTTTTTTCATTTCACTATAACTCTAACACTATTGATGATAGAAACACCATTCCAACGAAATATATTTTGGTTTAGGGTTTGGCAAGAGTTACGCCCGGCAACTTACTCGAAAAATCCCTTCATAGGGTTTTCTATAGAAGTTTCTTTCTAAGAAACCGATTGAGTTCAAACTTGATAAGCTATATGGGGAGACTAAATGAATTGAGGCTGAACATTTTTAAAGGAATCGGAAGGGATCTAAAAAAAGGAATTTTGGATATCTACCTGTCTAATTAGAAAAAAAACCGATATAAATGTTAAGCACTTCGAGTAAGAAATATTAATTCGGACTCGGACATCTCGCCGCCACAACCAAGCAATTTTATACTTTAGAAAATTAATACCTATTTACATTTTTCATTCATGATGTGTAGGTAATATAACGGAAAAAAAAAATATTTTCAGGGACCTTAGTGGAACGCTAAGGGTATGTGCCCCCCCCCCATAAAATATTTCTGGATCCGCTCCTGGTGGAACTATTATAACTATTATATATATCAATATAAAAATATACGCATTTAGTTATTTTAGGTAGATAACCTAATAAATGATGTAAATATTTGTTATTTTACCTTGACATTATAATAATATTACAATGCTACGGAACAATTATAAATAAAAATCCCTTCCCCCTCATTATTTATGTTTTATGGTTTATTTTATTTTTTTTTTACTAAATACTTTTCTTTATTTTAGTACTATATACTATTATTAATATTTATACTTTCTCTTGTTACTTACTTGATGAGGCGTTTCTTATAAAATCGATGGAAATTTTCGAATTAAAATATTCGAACGAGCGTATAACGAGTGAGAGACCCTATCTGTCTTATAAGTGCCTACACCTAAAGTTCTAAAACGATAACAATTTAAATAATTCTACCTAAAATTAAATAATACTACATTTAAGAGGATATTAAAAGCAAAAAAAATTTAAAAAATTAATTATATTATTTATTATAAATTTATTTAAAAAAAAAAAATGGAAATTTGACTATTTAAAAATGGTACTATGTCAGTTCAATTTTTTTTATTATTGCGTAATCTTGATGTTTTTTTAAAAATATGAAAACTATTCCTTCTACAGCTCTGAGGACGTCGCACATTTCATTTTTAAGGGGTTCTATATAGGCAATTATTTTAGTAATTTAAAAAAAAAATAAAATCCAACAATTAAATAATATTTTAATATAATTTAACAGTAATTTAGTAAAAAGTAAAATATTCCAGTGTTAGTATTTATTTTTATTGATATGTAATCATGATATCTGTTTAAAAATACGTTTACGCAAAACAAATGAAATGGCTTTTTAAATTGATTTTAAAGTTATAACTTATAACACCTATTATACAATTTTTATATGAAAACATTTCAGAGATAACTTCATTGGGGTTTTACAATTTTTTAAATATTAAGCTCGTCACTGAAGGTACAAAATACTATTTTTACCCCATTAACTTTTCAACTTTTCTTAAACATTATTTGAAAAAGCGGTCATGAGATTATCTCTAAATATTGTTTTCTATCAATTTATGTATTTTAACTCTAAAATTGTTTTATAATACCATTTAATTTGTTTTGCGTAAAAATGTTTTTACTTCTAAAAAACAACGGTGCGATGTTCTCTTAAGAGGATGCTATACCCGCATTTTCTGTCTCCGTCCATCTAATTGGCAATTTAGCAAAATTATACAACGCAAAATTGAAATTATGGCATTTTGGTTAGATTTAGAACTTAAACACTTATTATCAAATTTAACGAGAAGAATAATTTCGAGTGAACCTCATGGGCTTTTTGTAAAATATTGTCAGAAAAAAAAGTTACAGCATTTTTAGTTTTTGATATTTTTAAATAGCTTTAACTTTTTCGTCAGGCGATATTTTACAAAATGCCAATGAGGTTCACTCGAAAATATTCTTCGCTTTAAATTTTGTAATAGGTGTTTATACTCTAAATTTAACCTAAACGCCAATATTTCAATTCTGCTTAGTGTGATTTTGCTATATTATCTGTTAGATAGACCGAGACAACAAATGCGGGTGTAACATCCTCTTAATTACCTATATTCTGGCCAAGGAGAGAATGTCTGGAGAACGAAGAAAAATTGAAATAGTTTTTTCTATAATATAGATCTTCCATATAATTTATAACTAAATACCATTTTTTAAATTTTTGTTATTTAATTTTTGAATATTATGTACAAAAGAACAAATTCAGTCTCAACTTTTAATTAAACATTTAGAAATATAAGTATAACATTATAGAAAAAAAAATCAAATTCAGTCTTAATAATAATAATAATAATAATAATAATACACCTTAACAACTAATTTTTGATTTATGTTGGTATAATATAAAATATATAATATAATGTTTCATTTTAAAATATACCTAATAATGTTATAAAAGTAATAAAATTACTATAAATAATATAATATAATATATATACCTATAATAATAATATATGTAAATAAATTACATATATTACATTTTGTGTGATTAAATGGATATTTGAACCGTCCCCCTGGAATTTAAACTAAAGGGGACGCCAAACTTAAGCTAAGCAAAGAAGGGGGACGCCGTCCCCCTCCGTCCCCCCTCACTTTAACCACTGGTTCTGTAAAAATATAGTAAATATTGTCAGGGCCGTCCCGAAGAAAGATTTTTTTTGAGGGGGGGGGGTCGAAAATGTAAAAAATTATATAATACTTCTCTTCAAAACATAAAATAAGCAAAAAAAAAAAAAGGGCATCGACTTTTTCTACTATTTGCCGACTGAATTTAAATTTGCCAACTTAACACTTAATTTTGCCTACTACTTTCCTAGATGTGTGGTAAGACCCCCCCCCCCCGCCTCGAGATGGCCCTGAATGTTGTAATCTTTTTATTGATATAAAAATATTTATCTGCTAATATTCTAGCCGATATAATACTTAAAGTACGGAAGTTTTACAGACTCTTTTTCTGGGTGTGGCGTCCTCATATTATGATGCGAATTATTAAGTACTTTTGTCAGAATTATTATTTTTGTTTCCCACGATTTGAAAAATGCTTTGATTTAAAGTAATAATACAGAATGATTCAGACCTCAGTCCCCCCCCCCCACCCCTTGCCACTGACATTTGATATTGACCATTATTTGGGTACACGACCTCACATACCAACCTAATATGCAATAAACATAATGCATATATATGTACGCAGGGGCGTCATTTCAGTTTTTAAATAGGGATGCAAACATTATTTTGAAGCAAGCCAATTTTTCATTTCACCAGTCCAATTTTAATGTAAAAATTAAGTCCTAAAAACTTAATATTAAAATATAAGACCATTTGTGTATACGAGTAGGTTTTTTACATTCACAATGGCGTTGTCCGTATTGTAGGCAGTGAGATGACCCGATTATCTTTTCCAAATCTTACCATATCGGCGCAATTATGTAATACTTGACGTGGGCCACATACAAAAATAGAGCTGAAAAAGTATAGTCTGAATCCGTCAAATGATGCCCCCTACAATATACCTATAACCTATACGTCCCATTATAGTAAATCCGTTTCCATTTTCTAATCGTATCTATAATATGGTTGAAATAGACGTGAATAAAACAGTGTGGCCCACCCAAATTTTAGCTCAATGGAAATATTTTAAAATATATTTATTGATAAATATAGATTTTTGTTAATAATTTTTGAAATAATTATTTATTTTCAGATAATTTGACAAGAGTTGATAAAATATTGTGAATTTAAACTATACCTATATAGAATAAGTTTAATATTTTATCAAAAGCAAATTGTCCTGTTAAATAATACAAGAACCAAAAACTATTAAGAGTATACCGTATTATTTTTGAGTTGTGTATGGTTTGCGTATTACAGCTTGATTCATCAATTGAGTATTAGTTCTACATTTAAATATTTTTCGAAGATTCGTGTTAGAAAAGTATAAACGGGTTTATAAGTTAATTTTTCCTCTTTCTTTCAATTATTGTTTAATTTAATTAGATAAATATGGATATAGACGTAAATGATATATTGAATATCCAAAAATAAAACAATTGAGAGTGACTTATTGTCTGTCATACAATAAATACCCACATAATGTAACAATAGAAATAGGTATTCAAACGCCTTACAGCCATTAATAAGGATCCGCTTTGTATCAATGTCACCATTGATTACCACGGATAGTTTAAATAATTTTCATGGTAGACTTGAAGAGTGGAGGGAAGCTCTGGAAAGTAAAGGACTAAGGATTAGTAGGAATAAAACAGAATATATAGAGTATGATTTTGGTGAAAGGGAACACAGAGGGAATAGGGAAAGGCTAGAAATAAAGTTAAGTGGGGATGTGGTGGGAGAAGTGGAGAGGTTCAAGTATTTAGGGTCCGTTATACAGAAAGATGGGGGTTTCGAAGAGAATATGAAACACAGGATTAAGTGTGGATGGACGAAGTGGAGAGAAGCGTCTGGTATTCTGTGTGATAAAAGAATTCCTATTAGGTTAAAAGGTAGTAGAATAAATATTTAAGATTTTATAAATTTGTCAAATTTGAATATTAAATATATTAAAAAATATTTAAAATATTAAAAATATGCTCGAACCGATGCAAAGTAAACTTGTTCATCAATTCAAACATCTTTACATTTTTTAAATCGAACAAATATAAGTACCTTAAAATTTGTCAGTCGCTTAGGTCGTTTTGATGAAAAATTGATGGAGCAAAGAGCCGCCTTAAAAAGTTTTACATACAAAGTTACGACACATGTGTTTGCATCAATCTTTGAGTGACTTGCACAGTGACTCTATCCATACTATAACCTATAAAGATCTAAGAGTTATTTAAAACGAGTCAAAGAGATTTATTTAATTTAGTTATTTGGTAGTTGATTCAGTGAGTCAATAAATCCACTCATTAGAGTGAACTGAGTCAAGTGAACTGACACATTTTACTGACTTGTTCACAAATACCATGCATAAAGTGTATAGTTCAACTATGAAGAATAAAACAGTGGCCGATATCCGTTTTGCAATTTCTCTCATACACTAAATAAGAGCGGCCATCCATTCACGTTAGTAGTATTATTTTAATACCTAGTATTAATTAATTTCTGATATACCTATTTATTATACATACTTTGAAAATATTTGAACATAAAGTATTTTTGAGAATTATAGTAGTGGATGTTTTTAGTGTTAAAACATGCAACATGCCTTAAAAGTTAGGAATAATAAAAAATAGATAAGCTATTTTTAATTCTATTTCTAATTTCTAGATATTTTAGTTATTTCAAAATTTCCCACAAGATTAATAACCAAAATCAAAGTCAATAAAATTATGATTTTTAATTTGTAAATTAATATGTAAAAAAAATATGTATGATACGGACGTCTGCGATAAATTTCAGTGTTTAATTATTTTTTAAATATAAGTAAATATCAAGTAATATTATGTAAGATTTAAAATAGGTCGAAGAAATATCAACATTCTGTTATCTGACAAACGAAACAAAATATAATAATTTCAACGACATTATCCAAATTATTAATACTATAATTATGTTTCTCGAGATATTCTCGTGTTCGTTTAAATAGCGGTAACAAATCATGGAAAGGGTTTCTATTTTATTTTTGGCAGTTTTTGTATACTTGGTGTAAACAAAAATTGCATTTTCTAATAATTCATGGAGGTACCTATTGATAAAATAATACCACGATGCATCAAACATATAAAACTTTGTCTTCTAAATGTTTCTATTTGGGTTTCTTGACGTAATCCAATAGTTTATAATTTGTTGCCAGTTTATAATTGTTACCATCATTAAAATATACAACGTTACTCTTTTGTATTAATTTTCTGATTTATAAAATTTTAAATAATCAAATGTTTTCTTCTCATTCACACATTATAGACTATAATACCATCGCTTTTCAAATAGTTTGAATGTATTGATTAAAGTATAATGTTCTTAATATAAAATTAATACAATTGAACATGTATAAATTTTAATAAACTATAATTTTTTTTAATACATCAATATGAATTTCGAAGTTTAGTATTTTTAAACTGTGTATAAAAAATATCCAAAAAAGTTTAAAAATTAACAAACTATGTTATAAGCTTAAAATTAATTAAAGACTTTTTGTAAATATTTTATTTTAATGATACAAATAACAAATAACTTTTTTTTATCCCTTTACCTACTACTTACTTACATTTATATTTTAAATTATAATTTAAAAAAAATTATTTCATCTAAGTATATGTAAAAAATTGTAAAAAATGTATATTAAAGTTATCACAATTTATTAGAAACGAAAAGAAAAATTAGCATAAAATTAAACTATGTTCTAGCTTCAAATACAGCATTTTATTACGACTAAAATACACATTTTTATGGTTCTTTCTAAAAATTTGTTGTTAGAAGCTGAAACTTAAATTCGGGAATTTTGTATTGTAGTGTTGAATTCAATATTTTTTTTTAAAGCGTATATTTTTATGCAGATCACAATGTCAGGAATTTTCAATACAGCTAAATATTATAACTCGCCAATTTCCCAATATAATTGGGTACTACCAGTGCACATACATGAAGTATCATGTTGAAGATAATTGAAAATTCATGATTTTTTGAAATTTTAAGTAGACTCTTGAAAGGCACAAGCCAATAGCCACTACCTATTACAGAGTCCAATCAATTTAAAAACGGACAAAATTACTATAATATTTAATTTTAAATTCGTAATTGTATACCTTGCGTGGTGCACATCAGGTTAAAAGGTTAAAGGTTAACAGGTTAAAATTAATGAAAAAAATATTCATTGTCTGGGATGTAGCAATTTCGTTATCATTATATCATAGAGTACGTAAATATACATATATATTAGGATTATATATAAAGATGACATTATAAAAAAAAAACAATATTTTAAAGTTTTATAACTATTTTAAAATTATTTTTCACAAATTGAATGTTATCAGTTGTGATGTATTTTTTAACTATGAATATTTAAAATATGAAAATTATATGATGTATTCTACCTACTGTTTTATTATATCAATATAGATATGAAGGGTTAATTATTTCTATTAAATTAAATTTAACAATATTGATGAAAAAAATTATCATATAATTAAATTCACATATAATAATTTATATACAATTAGTGAAAAGTAGTGTACTTTAAACTAAAAATAAAATATAAATGCATTGGTTTTTCCATACTTATAAATGTTTAATTTATTTGCAGAATGTATATAAATTGTTTTCTTGGAAAAACTGTAGTGTTCGTAAAACCAATGATTGGAAACTAGATGCAAAAATGCCGCAAAAAATGTCGATTAATTTAAAAACCACCACAAGGACCTGCCAAAAAAGTTGTTCTAATTACATAGAATCAATTGACCAACCATATATTAACAAAACGGATTTATTGATTCAATTAGCTAGTTATAATGCTAATACTGATTTGGTTAGAAATTATTTGATCCTAGCTCTGAAAAAACCAGTCATTACTCCTGAGGTATATCTAATCGTATATATAGACATACAGTATATTAGATATATATAGGTTGTATGAAAATAGATAACTCACTCAGAACTACGTCATTAAGAACAAGCCATGAATATGTGGGATATATTCCATTGATGCGTTTGTTTTAAAATATATTATTTTTAAGTTTTTTTACTGTTGAGCAATATTTTAATTCTTATCATAATCTAATTTAAAATACGTAGGTTTTAATATGTATAATAATAATAATAATAATTATATATGAAAAAGTATAACTTAGTTAGTAATTATATAACTTTGAAATACTTTGTACCTTCTTCTACTGGAGTATTACTTCGTTTTCATTCATTAAAATTCTATTTTAGTATTCTATATATTTTATGTATCATATAATATATGTAGAAATATCGTACAATATATAATTTCCATTTGAATTATTCACAATAACACTAACATTAATAATATAAATAAATTCATGAGAGAATAATTTTTATATGGATTGTATTTAAATAACATAACAATCAACAATGTGCGTTTATTTATGACATTATTCATAAGAAAATGTATCAAAATTTTAATAAATAATAAAAATAATCAAATATCATACAATATTATATAGAATTATTATTATAGAATTGACACAAGAATCTGAATTCATAATTAGAATATATAGTCTTGTAATGCCTGATGACCAACCCAATTTACGCGGTAATCAATGTTGTTAACAGTAAATTATTATTCAATTTGCGAGTGGTCTATCTGCAGTTGTATCATTTTATCTTTATATAAACTAAAAAGTATTAATTAATTTGAAGTTAATCAAAATTAACAATATTTCAAGAAATATTTAAATACATTTTAAATTATTTTATTTATTTAGGATCGATATAAAAACCTAGAAGCTCACGATCTATATAGTATGTTTCTGATGCTGAATAATGACAGCATATCTAAGGTAAATAGTAATAATATGTGTTTAATATTTGAATTTTTCTGATCATCGCATTCTATTAGATTATTTTTATATAATTATAGGCATAATAAGAAAGGGGTTCTTGAAAAGTTAAGTTCTAACTTCAACATATACCATACATATAGACACCTTCATATTTATTAAGGATTAAATTATGGTTTCAACTACATTTTAGATACTGAGTGAAACTAAGAATATATTAGTATTATAATTTTCTAATGATTTAAAATTGTTTGCATATAAAAAGTTAATTAGGAATTTTTAAGTAATGTTCTGCTTTTTATTATAAAATTATTGATTTTAGTATCTAATATAGAAATAACATTTTTGAATTATCTTGTAACTGTGCAACTATAATTAGTAAAAGTTTATAAACTATAATTTATACAAAACAGTAAAAATAGTAAATTAGGTGCATAATAGTATACAAGTGGTTACAAAAAAATAATATCTAAATCATTATAAAAATATTTTTATATTTAAAATAAAGCTCAGCTGTTACTTTGGTTTTTATATGGTTGTGTTAGCACTCCACAGAGTTTAATGAAAATTTTAAAATTACATTTTTAATATTGAAAATTCGATTAAATGATTTAATTTTCTGATTATCTATGATATATATTATTTTAATCATTACTATTTATTTATGGCCAGGTAGTAGGAAAATAATTGATGGGGCCAATGAAGATTATAGATTCTACATACCTTTATCCACTTTTACCATTTTTTTTATTTTTGTAATTATTAATATATTTTATAAATACAATAATATATTAATATTCTATTAGTTTTATAAACATATTTACTATATATAAAATCTTTATTACCTTGTGATTATATAATATCATAAGAAGATATTTTTATACTTCTATCAAAGTAATAATTTGTTTTTGTTATTTAATTTGCTATTTTCAGAAAAATCAAGAAATCAAAAAAAAAAAAAAAGTGTAAGAAATGATTGAAGTAAATTTAAAAGAACGATTATTAATTATTATTTATCACAAATAATTTTGCACTTGGTCAATAAAATGACGGTTTTCAAATAGCACTCTTTTAATTTTCAGTTATAAGGCACGATAATTGATGATTTTTTTCATTTTATGTTATATTCTTGAATATATTTTCTGTATTAAATATTATATTATACATACCTAAGCATTAGGTCTATTCATATCCTATATACGTTTTTGAATATATTTATTTTTATTAATACCGTTAAAATGCATAAAAATTCTTATTCGAAAATATTTATGATTTATATTCATATTAATATAAATAAATTATTTGTTAAAAATTAAAATCTTGTTAATTTCATTTCTACACTTATCCACTCACATTCAGTTGTCCTGCTTTCCTGCTGCAATTACGCATAAATAATATTTATATATTTATTTGTTTATACATATATATGTGTGTGTGTATATATATATAAGGGTATTAATCAATTATAGGTATTGGAAAATAAAAATGTGATTTATGTGAATGTTTTCTTATCATATGAAGATAAAATACAGCAAATTGCATACCAATCAGATAATGTATATTGGTCGATCAAAGTTGTTAAAGTTATAATGAGATAAAAAAAATATTCACGATTATTTTCACAATCTATATTATATACGATTCGGTTTTTTTTAGTATGTATCTGTTGGATTTCGACACATGTGTTCATTGTGATCTAATTTCTTAATATTTAAACGTTTTTGTACTTTTATTTTAAATAAAAAGTATTTATTTATTTAAATTTTCATTTTGATTTTGTACGAGTACCTACTCAAAAATTCATATTGATAAGTGTTTCACTATTTTTATATTTATTATTACATTAAGAATTTAGATAGATATAGATAGATATTTACATAATATTATGACTTTTTTAGTAAAAATAGCCAGTTCTAATCATCGTTATGTATATTTATTAGATCATTTAACTGAAAGCTTGACGGGTAGTAAATTACCTTCAAATAAATAGGCATTGGATAGATTTCTCTACCTGCATATTAATGATAAAAATACGATTCAGAATAGTGCTAAAATAGTTTCTAAACAACTTATTAGATTTTGGGAGAAGGCAAGAATAACTACCAAATTAGATTGTTATATTATAACAAAAATAAAATGTTTTTATAGTATTTGGCAAGGGTTGAAGAAAAATTCAAATAAATTAAATGACAATAAAAAAAAAAAAACAAAGAAAATGAGTTTAAGGAGTCATTAGATAATCTTTTTGACATTGTACATGCTATTTCTTTAGTATTAATTACAGTTCCAGAAGATAGAAACATTTTACTAGCTCAAAGAGAAAAAGGTAGACGAGGTTGTATGGTATCTGTTGACAAAAAATAACGAGTTTAATAGAAAAACGTAATGAATTAAGAAAAGAAAAAAAGAAGCTAGAAGAAGGAAAGAAGTTGAAAGAATATTAAACTTAAGTAAAGTAGTAGAGGTCAATCCTAGTGGAAATGAAAGAAGTTTTCAGTCTGATAAAAAATATGTTGAAAATCTTCCAGGCTTAAAAATATTATTGGTTCTAAACTATCTTCTGCATTAGATAGAGCTAAAATTAGTGATAGAAATGCCTTATATGTGTTGGCATCAGCAGCATTATCATTAAGAATTGATGCTAAGTAGTTGGCTTTAAGTAAAGAATCTATTCGAAAGCAACGTTTAGTTCAACGTGGAAAATTAGCAAAAAAAAATGAAAAATTAATTTTCTCTTTCTATTCCATTAACGGTGCATTGGGATGAAAAAATAATTCCATCTATAATATCAAAAGAGTCTGTAAACCCTTTAGTTGTTCTTGTATCTGAAGAAAATATAACTAATCTATTGGGAGTTCCTAAAATACCTAGTAGTACAGGCGAAGGAAAGGCTAAAGCAGTATATAATATACTTCAGGACTGATATTTTTATAATTTTTATAATTAATTATATAATTTATAATAATTGATATTATTATTATTATAATTTTAATTGTACAGTTTATGTCCTTTAATACCACAGCTAGCAATACAGATATAAGATCAGGATATTGCACACTATTAGTGCAAAAACTTAATAAAGATATATTAAGCTTAGCTTGTAGACATCACATTATGGAACTTAATGTAGAGAAATATTATAATGCATTAATGGGTGCATTCATCAAATCATACATCAATCAAATGGTCCAAATATTTTATTATTTCAAAGATTTTCTGCATTCTAGAAAAATATTGACAAATCCAAATTTAAAAGTGGAATTGCAAAAGAATATATTAATTTAATAATATTACCAAAAAAAATAACTTGATTTTATTACTGTGTAAATAATTTGACGAATTTCAGCCTAGAGACGAATATAAAGAGCTACTT
Organism: Pemphigus obesinymphae; assembly: GCA_025469235.1. Taxonomy (NCBI): domain Eukaryota; kingdom Metazoa; phylum Arthropoda; class Insecta; order Hemiptera; family Aphididae; genus Pemphigus; species Pemphigus obesinymphae. Next base: position 643 of record JAIPRL010004745.1, on the reverse strand, counting down.
CAATTATCACTTCTTTTTCTATGGTATCTTCTTTAAAATAAAACAAATATTTTAACTCCAGAAGCATATCATAGGGCCAAATGGATGTCTAAACTTATTTATTGCCTAAAAATATACATCTTTCGATCGCAGTTCCATTTAACATTTCAAGAAAAAACGGTTTATGTCACTTCAATATTTTTGTGCTTAATGTGTATGTAAAATTGGTATAACGCCCAGTCTACAATATTAGCTCCTAGAAATGATTTAAATGTAACAAAAGAACTTGTAGAATATAAAAATATAAACTAATAAGTAACAGAAATGGCAATCAAAAGTTTTTCAAATCACTTTTGGTACCTCAGTGAATCTTTGATTGATTTGGCGTTTTTTGATAATCAAGTAACAATATTAGAAAAACAATCAATGGAAAAAAGAATCGAATATTATATATATATATATATATATATATGTATATGTATGTATTTTATTTTATTTTTATTTTAGGGAAGACATTTCCATAGTTTTACCCTTGTATATAAAAAAAAAGCCGGTCAGTAGGTTGTGGAAGCACTTCGCTCGTCGGGTGTCAGTATTGGTGGATGCACTTCGCTACTGGGCAGGGTACTTTTGGTGGATGTATTGAATTTGAAAGCAATGATAA
>JAIPRL010004744.1:0-35982 GCA_025469235.1 Pemphigus obesinymphae | reverse complement strand
TACCCCTACTCTGACCCTAAAATCCTCAGTTTCTCCACACAGACTTCTCACTCTTGTACTCGCCCCTTCATACATATCTTCAATTATGTTCACATATACCTTTGGTAATCCTTTCTTCATTAATGCCCACTTTAAGATCTCCCTAGGAACCCTATCATAAGCCTTCTCTAGATCAATAAATACCATTCACAATTTCTTTTTCCTTCCTCTGTACTTCTCTACAATCTGTCTCACACAAAATAATGGCTCCATTGTTGACCTCCCAGGCATAAACTCAAACTGATTTCTAGTAACAGTTGTCTCACCTCTTACCTTTTTATCTATTATCTTTTCCCAAATCTTCATACTGTGACTCGTAAGTTTTATCCCTCTATAGTTTCCAAAATCCTGTACATCTCCTTTACCCTTAAATATTGGTACTACACAACTCTTCCTCCACGCTTCTGGAATTTTTCTTTCTACTAGTACCTTATTAAAGAACTTTGTCAGCCATTCTATACCTAAACTTCCTAATACCTTCCATACTTCTACTGGTACTCCATCCGGTCCCACCGCTTTCTTATTTTTCATTTTTCTCACAGCACTCCACACTTTCTCTTCCCTTATTAAATCTACCATACCTAAATTCCACTCTACCCTATCAATTGCCTCTCTTGGAAATTCTTCATTTAATAATCCCTCAAAATAGTCTTTCCATCTCTTTATCACTTTCTTTTCCTTTGTTAACACCCTCCTATCCTCATCTTTTGTACACAAAACATTTCTAAAGTCCCTGGACTGTTTTTCTCTTTCTTTAGCCAGCCTGTATACTTCTTTTTTCCCTTGTTTAGTTCCTAACCTCTCATACAACTCATCATATTTCTCTAATTTAACTTTACTCACTGCACTTTTTGCTGCTTTAGATATACTTTTATACTCTACCCAATCCTCCCTCTCTCTGTTTTTCTGCCATTTCCTAAACTGTATATTTTTCTTTGATATTATCTCCTGTACTGCTTCTGCCCACCACCATGTTTGCTTATCCTGTGGCATATTACCTCTACCTACGCCCACAACTTCTTTAGCAAATTTCTTAACACCCTCTGCTCCCTTTTCCTACATTTCGTTTATATTCCCTTCTATGTTCCACATTCCTGTCCCAATTAGCTTTCTTATTTATACTTTTTCATTTTCACCTGTTAGTTTCCACCACCTAATCCTCGGTTCCTTAACTATATTTTTCTTTTTGTACACCCTCTTTTTCCTACACCAAATATCAATAACCATTAACCTATGTTGTGCTGTCACACTTTCTCCCGGGATCACCTTACAGTCCTTACATTGTTTCAAACCCTCTCTCTTCCACATAAAATATTCAATTTGTGATTTGTTCCCTCCACTCTTATATAATAAAGTAAATAAAATTATATAATGCTCTTCTCTCTTCCTAAATTAAGTGTTCACAATTGCTAATTCATACACTGATGCAAAGTCAAGTATTTTTTCTCCAGCCTCATTTCTTGCTCCATACCCATACCCTCCACGCACATCATAATCTATTCTATCACAGCCTACATGTCCATTCATATCCCCACCAATTACAATATTCTCATTTCCTTGTACTCCTTGCATTACTTCATCCATCTCTTGCCAGAACCCCTCTTTCTCACTTTCCTCACATCCAACTTGTGGAGCATACGCACTTACTATATTTAATACCTTATCCTCTAATATTACTCTCACTAAAATAACCCTATCACTTTTTATATTCACCTCTACCACTTTTCCTTTCATTTCTTCAATTAATATCACTCCTACCCCATTCCTTGTACTAGTCCTTCCTGAATATATGATTTTACACCCCTCACCAATTTCTCTTGGTTTCTCCCCTTTCCACTTTGTTTCTTGCACACAACAAATACTCACATTCCTCCTCTTCAAAACTTTTGCTAACTCCCTACTCCTACCTGTCAATGTTCCTACATTCCACGTACTCTCACTTTGAACCTAACCTGCGTACTCAAGTGCGAATCTAACCCAAAATACTTTGGTGCTTTCCCTACACCATCGACATCACGGTATAAGTGACTCTAACTAAATTTTGTTCGCTTACCGACAAACACGTAGTGCTTGACACCTACTTTTATATCGCTTATAATCTTTTATAAAATTAATTATAATCATAGGCGTGCGCAGACTCTGATCGTAGAAAAAGCATAGAAAATTAACCTGCCAATTTTTTATACGACCGGTCTTTATTAAAAGTAATTTTGACGTAGGAATTATTGTGGTAAATCCAAAATTTATCTAGAGTCCTAGTTTCAAACTTAAAACTGCTATAACTCAGTCAATTTTGAATTCTAGAGAATGTTACCTATATAGGTACATCAAAATTACTTTCAACTAATTTATTTACATGAATATGGTATCAAAAATGGGAGTTCCCGTAATAATGGTATTTTATGTCCTCTATTACACAAAATAAAATTAATTCAAATTAGTCAAAACCTTGAAGAGATATGGAGTATTTCCATTTTTTAGTTATCTAAAACACATTATAGTCAATGATGGTCATATAAATGAATGTCTAATAAATAACGGAAAACAGCAACAAGAATATAAACAATTTAATATTATAACGTTATATTTTTATAATTTAACTACCTACTTGTGGATAATTTATATAAATAAATTCAAATTCACCAAAATTTACTTTTTATTGTCAGCAATTAATATGTATTTCAGTTAAAAAGTTACCATCTTCAATGCAAAACACAGACTGAATAAATTTTGTGGATTTGGGTTTTATATTATTTATATTTTAATTTTAATTTACATTTTGTAATAATTTGTAAATAGGTAATTATTTTAATTAATACTTAAAGTTTCAGCAAAAAAACCATCAGTGATTAAATATGAAATTCAATTATATAATATACTAAATAAAATAATTTTATTTAAAAAATGATTAATTAATGAAGTTCTGAAAAATTTAGAAAATATATAGATGAATTAGCTATCATTAAAAATAAATAAATTACTACATAAAAACTAAAAGGAAATTCAATATGTATATTAATAATAGACACCTGACACATGATTGGTTTGATTTGTTATCTATTAAGATAGTGAAAGAGCAGTAAGCAGACATCTTGAAACAATTTGTACAAATCTAAAAAATATTTGTTGTCAATAAAATATTTTGAATTTCAGTATTGATATAAATATTTAATTTGATTTTTCGGAAAATTGGAAAAATGACATACTTATCGCTCTACTTTGTATTTAGAAATAAGAAATTGGTTCAGACTGACCCGCCAGCTAACAAATTATTTTGTAATATTGTTACTAAAAATCAGTTTGAGCCAAGCTGGGTTGTGCTCTTCAGAATTAAAACAATCGGGCCGAACGTTTACATTTAAAATGCATAATGGGCCGAATTTCTCGAAAATATGTAATCCTGGTCGATTGTATACATTTTAAATCCAATGTAGGCCTTACGAATTTAAAAATTTTTAAATACATTACCGGTCAAGTCTGGTATCAAGATTTTAAATTGTATCCATTTTTGATAATTATAAATAAAGCTTCGTTTCAATATAACGGAAATTTGTTTCTTACTCGTATTTTTGATTTATTAAATCATAGCTGTTATTCTTAGAAAATTAATTTTAAAAATATATCGATATCCATCCAATATGAGTTTTAAAAATGATTTAATAAAAAAAAAATTTGGACTGTTTTCAAAATCATTAAGTATTAGGCCAAGTTAGGCTTCTAAATAATAAATCTGGGCTAGACCGAGCAAACAGAAAAATACTTTAATACTCGGTTGAGCCATGTCTTCTAATGTTGATAAAATGAGATGGACCAAGTCGTAAAACAAAACTGGCAGGGCTAGACGGAATTAGAAAAAACCAGCTGGTGTAGATCTCTACTTATACTTATATACATAAATTTATACATTTATAAAATATGGGCCTAACTCATCGGCTAACTACCAGCCTAAGAAAATTTCAGGTGCAGCATTATATTTATTGGTTTTTTCAAGTTTTTATTCATATTTTCGAATTTAATTCTACTTCATACAAACATAATATGCTAATATTGCTTTTAAATATTGCACCAACGGTAAATATAACCAGGGCTATGTACCAAAAAATTGTGACTTGTAATTTAATTCATTAATCATTATTATTAAAAATACACATATAAAATATCAATAATATTAGGATAAGATTATCAAGGTAACATAATTTTGAATGAAAAATAATATTAACCTCAATCCTAATACTTTATTAACAACAAAGCTCCAACGCCATATTTTAGAACATATGAAAATTTTGTTTTTGCTCTCCTGAAAAATAGTGAAATTATCGCTTAGCCCACTTTGTTTTTTACCAGTCGATATACTATTTTCTAATATATTGACCAATGTGACAATTATATAAAAATATTAAAATATACAGATGGCCAATCGGATCAATATATCGAATTTGACATAATTAATTCACGATCAGACCAAAAATCTCCAAACCAATATAAACGAATTTCGGATAAACGAGAACAGAGATCATCGGGCACATAGGTCCTATATAATAGCATTTTCCAGTAGCGGAACACTCTCTTCTCCAGTCAGTCTATTTATTTTGCTTATACGTTTTCAAAGAAGTATTTTGTAAAAGTATATAAATTCGTGTACTAAAAAAAGTTAATGACTTTATTTTTTTGTTTATTTACGTTTTTAAGGAAGTTCAAGAAGGTTCTGTGAGGAAATATATATAATAAAGTGTGTGCAAATTTTAGAAAATATTATTTCTTTTATTCTGGGAGTGGCAAAATATGTCTAGTGCACTTTTTCACTTCGCTTGTCATACGTCAAGATTTAGCCTATTTTCTGCATAGTCTATATCTATAATTATCATTATATATAAAGTAAAAGAACGTTGAACTTATTTTGTTCCATATTTGAACTCTTCTTTACTTACACCTTGAGTGTACTCTGGTGTCAGGTACAATTTTGTGCATGCAAGTCTCGTGTTGCGTTTATAGATCTCTGGACAAAGGTAACATTTCTCTTAACTACTCATCTCATGATTAGTGTACACTTCAAACTCGAGCTTGTGGGAATTGTGCCTTTTGGTTTCTTGCCTGCATGTCAAAAAAGCGTATCAAAACATGTTTGCATTAAATTAATTTACTTATTTTATTTGTAATTTTGTGTATTTTTTTTTTTTTTTTTGCTAATTTATATATTCAGCCGATAAGCTTTTACGTGTTAACCCCGTAATTGTTTTGTACTTTTAGTCTTTATACGGACATTAAAATCTAGATTATTCACCATTGAGGTGACGTCTTTCCATAACGTCTTAGTCCATGCGTTTGATCGTTCTAGTGTTTGGGTGTCCAGAGATTATTGTATTTTGTCATGAATTATTTATTAAACAACAAAGTCTACGAACTTACGACTAAATTTACCTGTCCGCAGCATATACCAACATAGAATATATAAATTAACGAAAACTCAAGTGCTCATTATATACCATAAGAATTTGTAACTTGTAGTATAATTAGGAAATTATTTCAATACTCTCTATATGACCCTGTATTACCTTCCCTATTGTTATTTATTGTAATTTTTATATTACGATATTATTTAAATAATTGAAAATTTATTTAAAATTTGTTAATATTTTTGTTTCAATACTGGATAGGTAAGTGAAAAAGTTATATAAACGTTTGAACCTTAAAAACACTAAACTGTAAAATGTTAAAAATATAAGATCAAACAATTCCATGGTTCACCATATTATATAAATTTTTAGTTTAACTTGAAAATTTATTTCAGTACCCTCTTTAACACCTCCTCTATTGATATTTATTTTGTTTTTTATATTACATCACAGTTAATTCGTAACTATTTGTAGCCAAACTTTTATAATTAGTATAGTACCATTTTCTAAGTTATAAACATTCGTGTAAGTTTATTGGAACTTGACAGTTTTGCAAGTTTTTTTTTCAATTTTGGTCACTGTATCAATACTTTATCGCTAAGACAGTTGATAATAAAAATTATTTTTAAATTTACTATAGAAATGATTAGAGTTGAAACATTGCGATGTGACAAATTTTGTACACTTCACATTTGTGTAATTTAGAACGAAATTTAGGAGCATCATAATGCAAATTTTAACTTCTATATTTTAAGGATCCCCTATATTATAGAGGGTTATTTGTTTTATTATGGGTCAGTCTATATTTAGAGATATAATGTTATTTCGTGAATTTTTTTCAGAAGTCAGAGGCCTTAAGGACACGTCTTAAGGTTAAAATGTTGCGACCAAATTTTGTACACATTGCATTTATGTAATTTGGAACAAATTTAGTGGGTGTCAAAATGCAAATTCACATTTCCAAATTTAAAGGACCATCCTAATATATACCAGATACCTGTATAAAGTATATAAAAATATATCTTTTGGTGCTGTATGAATAATGACTAGGGTATATAAACCCATGTGTATAAAAATCGGAAATATATAAATACGTATATTATGGTTTGTAAATAAATAAAAAAAGGATTAGCATGCATCCCTAAACAATACAATTTATATAATATATTATAAAAAAATCCGAAAAAGGTCGGCGTAATTTAAATATACGTAAGCCCGGAAAATCGGATATGTACGTATATTGGGATTAACCTTTCAGACAAGTCATATATGTCATATAAAAACGAATTTAAATTAAACTGTAAACGGTACGATATTGAAAAAACAAAGAACATTTGTAAAAAAAAACCTATTTATAAAAATGTTAATAAATAAATGTTTTTGGAATTAATTTTTTTTAATTATTGCTCAACGTGGATTTAACGATATTGGCCATTTTTGTAATTTTTTTTTTTTTTTTTTGCATTCTTTTTTTTCCCAAACCAAGGAGATTAATGCCGAAATACCTTTTATGGGGCTATACACTGCCACACGATACATAATATAAAGGGGAGGATGCTCGTTTTGTCACTAAGTGTCACTACGTGAGGCTTATATTCGGTATAAGTATTGACTCAATCAATGTCACGTGCGTCATACTAATGACTTTGTGTGCCATTTTTTTCACACGAAATTATTCATTTTTTTTTTTTACCCCAAATGCGAATGAAATATTCTGTTCTTGGCTGACCCTGACTAGATAAATATTTTTTAACACATACACATTATCCAAAATAACATTATGTATCGATCAGTAGTGTAATCGGAACGTTCATTTAAAAATTTAACTCGTTCACGTTTAAGTTCTAATTAATGTATTTAAAAAGAATACTTTAATTTAAAATGAAAGACGTTCACATGACAACGCATTCTTCTATCGTTCATTTTAATTCATTAATTATTACCAAAATGTACATTTTTTTTTTTTTTTATATATATATATATATATTTATCAACAAATTAGCGATTTGTAAAAACTATCATTTTCATTTTATGGTGAACCCACCGAATCGGACTATTGAGTATTATAAATCAAATATAGTTTATATCGAAATATACATATATTTTAATTTTATTTCAATAGTCCGAAAATCGTTTAAACTCCTTGAAAATATAAACGTCGTTAACTCACGTTCGCGTCTAATTCTACAGAAACGGAAGGCGTTCATGTTTCATTCACAAAGTATGAATGCAAAGCGCATGCATTTCCGTTCATAAACGTTGTCCTTTCCAAACACTGTCGAATAGTACTACACATTAATATGTAGTACATGTATTACATTATTATAATAACCAAGTAATTCTTCTTTGAAATATTGAAAATGATAGACAGTTATTATAACTTATACAGTTATATTTACTTTATCTATAGATGTAAATTGTTTATCTTTCATCTTATCCACATAGATTTATATTACGTAATGTTAATCTGTATAATATAATACGATGTCTTAAAAGTCAAAAATGTTTTGTCACGAATAACAAATTTTACAGTAGATCATTTTACAGATTTTTCAAATCCTTCTTCTTCTTCTTCTTTTTCTCTTTTACCATTTCTCCAAACTATTGAAGGTCTGTTTCACTAGACCTGCACTTTCACTTAACAAAATCTCTCGAATTCTCTTCACTTACACCCGCCTACTACACACCACATCTTATTACATCCCTATCACTTTTTTTGAGGGTTTTTCTCTTTATATATTTTGATCAACATACATTCCTATTACTAATCTTACTGTCCCTGTCTCTTCCCTCCTTAAAACATGCCCGAGCCACCTTAATCTATTCTCTCTCATTTTGGCTATTATTTAAATCACTTATGTGTACTACGGTATCCTGTCATTTCGGCGAAATAAAAATGTTATATAATATATAATGGTCAATAATTTAGTTAATTTAATTTTAATTTAAGTATAAAAACTTAAAGCCGATATTATTTAACAAACTTCTCTAATATTTTATTATTTATGTGTGGCTTATTCGTTATGGTATTTGTTTATTATATTACATAAAATATGCCAAACAGTTAAAAGTCCGAAGAAATAATATTTCACACTGTATATGCCTGTACTTAAATGTTATGCTACTGTAACGATACAGTTTCGCTGAGTCGTCACTTTATGTCTCTCTCGGTGTTTTTACTTAGGTAGGCATACGGTGGCGCAGAGTACGAGATGCGTGTATATTTTCAAATATGACAGTCGAGTCAAAACATCTATACACGCTAGTCGAGTCAAAACAACTATACATGCTAGTCAAGTGAAAACATATGAATATATCGGTAAAATTAAAACATTAAATGTTTTAATGTTTTATAAAAATAAATATGTAATTCATATTTCTCATAAACTCGCTGAAATTCGTACTCCGCTTCACCTGTGGATTGAATAACTACCCTCCAAAATCAGGGTTACTCAGGTGAAAGTGTATTTATATTTTATAATAATATATTTGGTTAATAATAATAAATCTTTGTCGTCGTTGCTAGATTGTGTTGGATTGTATAAGAGTTAAAACGAACGCAGGTCATAGTTTCTAGGACCTGTTTAAAATAAATTAGAAAACTTTATTTATATCAGTCTAATGACCCGGTTCAAAAGGCCGGTTAGTGTAGTAGGAAATAGTCACCCGACTGCTCCTTAACTGGATAAGATTAGATATAGGTATCGACGCGTTGCACTACTTACAGGATATATGCATATTATAGATACATATAGTAACTAGGTATATGTTATATCATTTTATTAATAACTAATTAATAAAATAACAACATAAAAGATAAAAATATACAACAGTCAAATACAATATATGCATATTTTTTTGCAGGCTTTTTCAAGTATCCCAATATATAGCGTAGCATTGTTGAATTCACCAGGAAAGACCACCAAAAGTATATTCAGCAGACATAATTAAAATATTACTGAATATGAAAATATGTAGATTTTTGTTTTCAAACATTAAATAATGTATACCTATACGTACTTATAACTTGAAAATATCTATTGTTAATTTGTACAAATTTTCCTAGTGTCTTGAAAATGTACAACAGGGTTTTCCAAACAACAAAAAATATTTTCTAGATATTTGGGAAGTATATTTGTGTATATACTTCCCTATGCCCGAAAGTGCTTGATATAAATATATTACTAAAGTCTAAATATGCCCAAACAGATGTCGCATCAATATATAAATATATAAATATATATTGTATACAATATGAAATAATATAATATTATAATATATTCAAATCAGCGGCACGTATTGCAATTTCTCCCCTTTAGCAGTTTACTCGCATAAATCTTCTTTCAAATAATCTGGACTTGCAAAAAAAAAACCCTCACCATTGTTCTTGCAAGTATTACCTATATTATTGTTTTTATTATTTTCGTGTTATTTATTTTTGATTACTCTTTGTGCTCTGTATAGTTACTGTCGTTGATAATAACTTAATATATAATATGCAAGGTACAAAACATTCTGATAATAAATTAATTATAGTTAGTATTTTAAACAGGCAAATTTCCGATTTTCTCATTTGTCATCTTAAACGTAAATGAAAGCTAATGATGTACCTACATTTTAGAGTAGAATGAGTAGAGCAAGTGTTTTCACATATAGATATTTCTGATGGAAACTTCATTCTAATTAGTACTTTATAGAAGTAATTTCTTCATTTTCTCATTAGTTTTTTTAAACATAAAAGGAAATAACCGAAAATAACAGAAAATTATACTAGACCAAGTTTTTTATCGAAAATAATGATTTATCATTACTTTTACATATGATACATTGATACATACATTACCAGTATCCAATCTAACGAGTGAAGTGATTCCACTCTTTTTTAGCCATTCTATAAATATTATGTACCTACTAAAGTATATATACTATAAATTCTAAGTTTATACTATACCTAATAGACAATATTAGAAAACATAGATTATAGTAAAATATAAACAATCTAATATTGATGACATTATTGTTAGTACATTCAAGATGTAACTATTTTAACTCTTATACTTGAGGTGGTTAAAGAAGAGAATTTAAAATATAGGCAATTCAATATGTGTGACATGTCTATGTGTTATACATAAATTAAATTTATAGTGTGTATGAGTAACAATCACTATAAATTCTTAGAAATTCAAAATTCTCTCTAAATTTATCTTTTTAATCGGTAGGTATACGAAACTGATAAAATAAAAGGATTTCTCCAGTACTTCAAGTGATCGAATTTCAATGTTGCCAAAGATTTGTATACTGTTTTATTCATTTATAATTTGAGTACTTGTGGATAGTTTATATAAATAAAATAAAACCAAATACACAAAGTTTACTTTTTATTGTTAACAAATACGCCCGAAAAGATTGTTAAATAAGAAGATTACACGGACGAAACGGTCCATTGTTGTTTCACAGCATTCTCTTTAGTTAAATAAAACAATTTTAAATGTTCAAATCTCATATTTTCTGTTCGTCTCGAATAATAATCTGTCTTGCCTGCACGAGTATTTTTATTTTTTTAAATAATGACGTTGAGTGTTTGCCATCCGATTTAATTAGTTTTCACCCTACCATGTCATTTTACGTTTTTATGTTGTAAACAATAATAATAAGTAATATTACATTTTTATTTTTACGAATTTTTTAAACAATCGAGATAATCCATAAAATGTACAGTAGACACATCATCACCACAATTATTTTACGGGTGCAAAACTAACATTTTTTTTTTTTTTTATAATTATTTTCTCGTACACTGTATTTGTACGTCCATATAGAAAATTACATTTTATTTACTTTGGATTACTTATCACTATTTTTTATATACTTAGTTAGATAATTTCTAAAATTCCACATTTCATTTGATATCTCTCCCGAAAAAGTCTGTGAAGTTACTATAATGTTGGAGCTACCACTCCAACTTCAAATGTTCTACTCTGAAGTTATATATGTAAGTGTTACTTATTTTTATAATTCATATTAGAAATTATAACCTTGACATGGAAAATCAATAAGATGTTGTACTTATTTTAACATTATTGAACGAGTGATATAAAATATAATGGTTATCGTAAATTAAAATAATAAACGTAATGTTTTATTCAGTAAATATTCTTATATACCTACTATAGTACATTAGTTCCCAATAATATGTCTATAATTTCAGTTCTTTTCCGGGTATGCAAACTTTTAAGCGAGTCAATTTTAACATTTCACCTGATCGTTTTTAATAAATATATATAAATAGTATACAAAAAAAAAACATATATATATATATATTTGTTAGTTTCTGCTCTTGTATATTAAATAATGAAAATTGTTAATCCTTTTATTTTGTTTTCTTGATCGTATTTTTATGATTGCTATTACCTACTGTTTTGTTGTATTGCCATTATAAATATTGTGTTTTAGAAAATTTCTTGAAAATGTCATATAATTATAGGATTTTTTTTTTACTTCAAAATAAAACGTAAAATTATGATAATTACAATAAGAATAATGAAATTTATTTGAATTCAATGTGATAATGCCCTTGATTATGGAACTTTACTACTTAATTCCCCCCTCCGTCATCTCCCAGTTCCCTAAAATATATTTCTCAATTTATACATTTAAAAGCCAATTAATCTACTTTTTCCTCTTACTCTTTTATATCTACTAGGTTTTGTTCTAGAGACCTTGGTCGAGTCTCTAGACACATGATTAAACATAAATATACATTTATGTCTATACTTTAATAATTTATTTGCAGATTAATATTTTTAATATTAAAATCTTATTTTATGATACATTTATTTGATAATATGAATTATGAGAATAATTGTTTAAGTGTATTTATATTTCCATAAATATATTTTTAATCTCAATAATATTTAAAAATATATTATATAATACGAGTACCTTGAATAATTTTACCAAATTTTATCAGCAAATTCCACATTTCCATCTTTGATGAATAGTTTGAACTATCTAAACTAAACAATATTATCTAATTTGATTGACCTAATACTCCATTAATGATTTTATTATTCATGGTACATTCCTATGAATACAGCGTACAAGATTATTTACTAAGATTTTTCCAAGATATTTCAAAGAAGACTAAATGAAAATTCTCAAAATATAATTTACAAATTATGATTCTAAACTAGGATTAACGTCAGCACAATTTGCTAATAGTTTCACATATATTTCGCAATAATATTTTAACAATATAATGTATATAATATGTACGAATATCGCTAGTACCTAGCCGCAACTCCCTCGTTCTTCAGGTGGTAATAACTACAAATATTGTAATAATATGATCGTACTCGGAAACCATTCTTCGCCGTCACTGCATCGTTATTATAACTACAAGACATACTTGTCATATTTTATGGGAATTATTTTCAACGTATATATTTATAATTTATAATATTATTACTACTATTATAAACCATATATCACTAAATAAATTATGTATTTTAAATTACGTGTCGCTGTTCTTATTGTGATCCGCGGTCAAGGACGGTAATTTTTTTTATAATGATGTATATTTTTTTAAATTGTAACACTTTTCATGTATAAAAATATATACATTTTTTTGCGGGGAGGGGAGAGTAGAAGGAAATGGAAATCGAGTATAAAAGTTGGTATTTTTGAACGGTCATTTTACGATTTTCCCAGTGGTTTTCTTAAACGTTTAGGAAAATGCTCGAAAATCGTTAATTAATTTATGAACACATTTTTCTGTTATCAAAAGTTTTCTGATAAAAAATTAATTCCAGTTTGTATTTCAAACGAATCATTCTTCGATTTGCCAAGTAGGTATAGTCTTAGCATAGGAAAACTATTAAAAATAACTGAAAATTTTTATAAATTGAAAATAATATTATATTCATCTTCGATCAGTGTCATTTTTATGTAATGATTTATCTTTGTATATAATTGGTGGAAACAAGGTATGCGACAACACCACTACCTTATAATAATTTACCTTCCATTGACGCTCCAACGTTCCATTATAATTAACTCGTATAATATTGATTTTAAAAAATATACATATACACATATATATATATTAATGAATTCATTAAAATTATTTTGTATCTAAATAATGCATCGATTTAGATATTTAATCTAGAAAACCGTTTCTGACTAAAAATAAAATTCCAGCGCTCTCACACCCTCCGTTTTTGTCAAATTTCAATCCATGTTACTTTTCTCAAAAATATAATGTGTGTTAGGAGACGAATGTTGATGGTGTGAAAACCAAAACGTGGACATTATAAGACATTCTTAAGGATTATACAAGACAATGTTTTATTCCTATTAGTTGCTGTTTGAACCAATCGAAAATACAAATATAGCAATATATTACATGTAGTATATTATATTAATATACATGTATGAGAGTATAATGAAAAGGAAAATGTTTAATTAAAAATCATTCTTAATAAAAAGTTTTTACTGTGAAATACAAAAATACAAAATCGTATTAGGTATACAATTAAAAAAAAATAAACTGTAGAATAATCATTTTAAACGAAAATGTACAATAACCCAGAATTTACCCAGAACATAGAATTGATTCAGCGATCACCATAACGTTCAAAATGGTCTAAATTTCGGTTTTTTTTTTTTTAACTGATCGTTGACAAAATATATAGAGTAATTGCATTACTCTTTAATATAATATTGTTATTTTTTCGTAAATAGGCGTCTTTATTCGGGGACTTTTTAAACATTTCAAGACAATTTAATTATGTGGAAATATTTTGATCTATTTAAGATTTTTTTTTTCCATTAGAACATTTTAATACGTGAATCCAAATATCACCACATTTTGAAAAAAAATGTTTATCTAGGCACATTTAAATCCATAGTAGGATATTTTGAATGCAATATCATCACACAGTGACATTTATTCCAGAAACTTATTAATTAAACTATTAATTTGATCCAGTTATATCACCAGCGGATCATGGCAGCTGATTCCATGGCTCCTCGCACCGCATGCGCATGCGTCAACCATATTATTCCTCTCACGCACAATGATAAGATAATATATTTTAAATTGATAACAAGTTACTCATAGCGTTTTCCATATACCTATATGATATACACTAGTGTACACTTTTTGGGCGATAATGAATATTATCAACTAATATCAACAGAGCAGTTGATAATGCAAATTCCATATGAATATATGATATATTTATTATCTACACGAGTGCAGACAAATTACACCGCCAATTTCGGCGGTGTCAAATTATCATTTATTTTGAGATAATGATTTAAGATAATAATTTTGAGAGGAATGATGTAGTTGACGCACGCGCATGCAGTGCGAGGAGCCATGGAATTAGCTGCCGTGATCCGCTCGTGTTATATCTGCAAGATGCAGAAAGTGCTAAAAAGGTAACCGAGACCATACAATTAGATAACCAATTTAGAAAACTTAAACATAAATCAAAATATTGTGTTTTAAGTAAACATTAGAAAATAGTTAACGAAATAAAAATAATTAACTTATTGCTAAAAAATAAAAATAAATATTATAGAAAGACCTTTTTTTCAGATATTGAGGAATATGTTGGCTTTATAAATTATGTATTTTTTTTTATTAATTTATTTACGTATATACTTTTGTATAGATGGATTAAAGTTGGAGTTTTCGAATTTAGAGCCTTCTGATAACAAATTAGTTCTATTCAGTAATTTAAAGAGGTTATTTTTTGATTGTATTTTTTTTAAGCATAAAAGAAAACTACCGACCTTAATGAAAGTTATAGTAGGAAAGTTTCCGTTTTTATTCTCCGCCCGGTTTTCCGACCCGTCTGCGGACGTCCCGCCGAACTATTCTCGAGAGTTTTCAGAATTTTTCCGCCTGCCGTTTTCCCGGGATTCCACTAAGAGTGCTGAAAAAATAGAAGGTAACGTCGCTGCGGGGTGGATTTTCCGCGGGGTGTATGCGGTAGGGGGTACCTCGGCTCCCACGTCGTTTCGACGGCCGGACCGTTATCACCTTTCTTTTTCTTTTTCCTCCCTCGCCGTGTTCTTATCACTCCCAAATCCGCGGTTCGTCCCGACTCGCTTTTCGGCGCGTTTTCGCGTCACACCGACCACGCCATCGTATTCCGGGGCTTCGTTAACCCCGGACCGAACCTTTTTCGCGTTCTTTTTCGTCTCCGTAAGGTCGGTACTGGAACGAACAAAATTCGTGCTCAAACCGTTTGGTCACACCCATTACCGTACTTTTCGATACTTTTACTTACCTACCGATTCTCGCTTGGATTTCATATCGGTGTAATAGTTATAAGCGTTATCATTCGTAGGGTTTTCATGTTCCATCCCCGTTAGGTAGGTAGAGTGGTGTAGGGGGATTGAATTACGTGTAAATCGTCCGGCCGATTCTCCTGAAGATTTTTTGCATTTTTTTCGCGAGTTTTTTTTCACGTTTTTCACTATTATTATTACGACTAATATAATTAAACGATGGAAACTTATTTTTTTCGTGTTATAAAGAACTGTGTGACTAATTATAATATCTGTATTATATATTTATTATATTTTTTTTTTTTTTTTTTTTTAGAATTTGAATTAAATTCAAAAACCAAACGAGGTAGATACATAATATTAATATTAAATTAATAATATTTATATTATAAATGGTATCGTAACGTGACGAGACTGTACTATAGGTACCTAACTACGTAGTACTTACACATAGGTATACGTTTATACTTTAATTAAATATTTCAATTATTATAATACCTATACTACCTTTTTATTCTTTTATTTAAACTCTATGGTTACCTAACAATACAAAAACGGTCAATTGTTTTTCACTTTATTCAATTCTATTATATTGCAGTAATACTGAAAAATAGACAATATCGACAAACGACAGTTCACGTTTTTCACTACTATTGTTAAACGATACACACTATTTTTTTACAATTTACTAAGAACTCTGTGATAATTACATTTTAAAAGTTAGATTTTTGTGGGTTTTGATACTACTTATGGCCCAAAGATGTTTATTAAAATTTTATTTTTCGAGTTAAGATAATATTATAATATATTTACCTATATTATACTTATATACACATTTCTTTTATAATTTTAAATGAGGTACATAATATTATATTAACAATAAAAGATCAACTTATAATCTGAAAAGTATTTATCCGGATAAGTACGTTTTCACAATTTTATACTTTTGCCCGGACTCTTTGATTAGGTAGGTACTAATTTATTAAATAACATTTCAATTGTACTTTATTATATATTATAATTTTTATTTATTCATTTATTTAAAACTCATTGGTTGTAATGTTTCAATAATGTTTTGACTTTTAAATAATAATAACAATACTCGGACAAGATATTTTATAAAACAAAGTTAATGATATATTTATTCGTAATAATATACATGGCTGTGGTTAATATAACAAAATAATGTGATAAAACTTTCCAATTTATATTTTAAAAAGCATATCTTTAATTTTAATGCATACGATACTTTAAGCGCTGTGTGTTGTATTTGTATACATTTTAATATTATATGAGGTAGGTAACAACACTGTACTATATAACCGAATAGGTATCTACCGAATACGTCCATATAGGTACGTCCTTACTTTAATTAAATATTTCAATTATTATAATACTTATATTTTTTTTGATAATAACTATAATATAATCCAATATTGTTTTTAGATTATGACTCGAATTAGTAATTATTACAATATAACATATTTATTGTAGTATTTGTTTTTATTTTATAGTTATCATGGCAAATTTTGAATTTTAAGAATAATTTCCCATAATTAAATATATTTTTATCATTATATATTTTTATCTATTATATAATATGCTAACTTCGAATAGACGGTTTTTCGTGGGAGAGAAAACTGCAAGCTTTTTATTGAATTCCGCTGACCGTTTTCCGTACCGGTGGCCACCCGAGTATTTTCTTTTCCGTTTTTATTGCCGTCGTGCTTTGGATTTACGATTTTTCCGTTTTCCGTTCTTCCGTATTTCGAATTTTCTGAAGACTCGAAGTTTAGGTACACACCGTAAATGCTCAGTGTTCATTTTATAGATTGCATGGAAGAAAACCGTTCCACCATCCGTTTCTTATCGTTTTAGCGATTTTTGCGCCGTCGTCTAATCACCCCGAAATCCCGAAATCGGAATTTGTGACCTTTTGTCGACGATTTTCAATGCCATGGAGGTCGGAATCGTATTTCCCGGATTTCGATCTGGGAACAATAATTTTTATAAAACACCGAGAACTGTAAGTGCAATTGACTGATTCACATATTAGATACCTATACTATATTTTTTTATAACTCATAGTAATGAATTCCAAATCATCTGATTTTCATAGTATTTTTCACAATTTGAATTATATTTATGTTAATGCATTCGAGTGAACTTTTATCGGGAGGACCTTCAAACATTTCCACATAAATAAAAACTCGAGAACGAATAAGTCCGATCGAATACACATACGCAGAGTAGGTACCTATTATATTTTAATACACTCACATTATATTATTATGGTATTTTTCAAAATTGTTATTAAATATAATTTATGTATGTTGTATGAAACCTGTTACTCTCGGGTAAGGGTATTCTTATAAAAATCTGAGAATAGTAAGTTCGATACATTTTTGAAATACTCATTTACTTTGTCAACCTACAAAAGAAACACTTTATGTGTGAAAGACTATCTTCTAGAAAGCGAACGCCAAATTCCGCCACAGGCAAAATATTTTTAAAATAAATTAATTAACATTATTATTTCTCAAAAAACTTCGGTCACCGACTTATTTCGGATTCTAATAAAAAAAACACAATATGAGGTGTATGAATTACACTAAAAAGTAATTCGACTTATATGTGGTGTTTCACTCAAAAAAAGATACACTTACAAGGTGTCACACCTAAACACAAATTCAAGGTTTTGCATTAAAAAAGTGTTAAACTTATAAGTAATCTCACTTAAAAGGAGTTAAACTTACAAGGAGTTGCATCCGGTAGGTGTTACACTTAAGCTAGTCTTATATATATATGACAACTTTTATTACCCGTTTTTTCCATGAGAAAAACCTCTTATAGAAATTTAATTTCTCGGCCCGTTTTCGCTACCACTCGATGCGTGTTGCTTTACCGTAACCGTTTTCAAACTATTTTCCGGTCGTTTGGAAATTTTTACGCCTTTCGTTCCTCTGCGTTTTAGCTTTTTCTCCGAGCTCTCGACGGAGGGGAGAAAAAATTGCTATTCCCAACTCGGGCAAATCTTTATCATATATACGTTGTTTAATCGGATTTTCGAACATATCGACCTGACAACAATGGTTTTATAATAATTTGAGAACGAAAAGACTTCCTATATGTGCGAAGTAGGTACATACTATGTTATATTAGGTATTCCATTTTTATATTTTTATAATAGGTATTATATTTAACGATAATTACTTTTTTAAATTTTGATCAAATTTATATTGAGGTTACTATTAAAACCTGTATGTGGTTAGAAATCTTATAAAAATTCGAGAATTGTAAGTTTAATCAATTTTTGGTTTACTTATTTTGTCAACCTATTCATCGAAAACACTTTCGGAGTGATCGACTATCTTCTAGAAAGCGAACACCAGTAGAGTCCGCCGTAAGCGAATATTTTTAAAATAAATTAATTAACGAAATTATTTCCGATAAAATACATAAAGCGATGTATACGAATTGCAAAAGTAATTCTACTAATGAGGTGTTGTACTCAATAAAAGTTAAACTTACAAGGTGTCACCCTCAATTTGAGTGTCAAATTTAAGGTTTCGCACACAAAAGGTGTTGAACTTACAATAAATCTCGCATAAAAGGATTTGCACTTACAAGGAGTTGCACTTAACCTAGTTAAAACTGTTTTCCGGTCGTTTTTAAATTTTCATGCTTTTTGTTCCTCTGTGTTTTCGACTTTTCTCCGAGCTTTTGGCGCCTGGAAGAATAACGGATTACCCGACTCGACGTTCGTTATCATAGCACGCCTTCCGTCTGTTATCGCTCGACGTACCGTCGTATAATCGTTCCAAACTTCCAAAATCGGCATCAGGGACCTCTCGCGATGTTTTTCGACTCCACGGATGTCGGATTAGCGTTTCCCGGTATCCTGAACCATGGACCTATTTACGTTATTTTGTGTAAACGTACGGTATTGTTACGATGTCAAGACGCCCGTGTTCTTTATAGAATTTATTAGGCCCGAGTTTCGTACGGTTACTCATATCGGTTAGTTAGGTCATTCGATAAGGATTAGTGTTTAGATGCGTATAGGGTCTTAGGTTCGATTCCCATTCCTCCGTTAAGCAGATATAAATGTAATACAGTACAGACCCAGGTATTTTTCCCCCGTTTTTCGTTATTATTTTGTATCAAGGTGCATCCACATCTGAGCAAATTCGTGTATTTTGTATTTTAAAAGCATTGCTTTTCTACCGATCTTCCCCGTCCGACCGGGACGCATACGTGTACTTATATATAATTTTTTGATACACGTAACGGTGTCGTCCGTTATTTGAATAGTTTTATTAGAGAAATTTTGTTTTTTTCATCGATACTGTAGCTTAATGGTAACGGAGATTAACTTTAAATAGGGGTACGTAGGTTCGAATCCCACTTCACCTATCTTTTTTTTGCGACTTTTATTCGATATCCGAAATTGTAATATATTTCCTTAATATTTTTTTTTTCGTTTGTTTGAATTAAATTTTGTACCTACCTATTTTATTAAATTAAATTATGGGGTACCTATATAATACCAAGGCTGGGCAAGTTAACGATATTTTTTAAAGTTAATTGAAAATAATATAATCTAAGTTAAGTTAAAAGGTACTCGTATATTTTTTATTAACTTTGAAAAAAAAAAGTAACTTAACTTAGTTAAAAGTTAAAATTTCTTAATTAGGAAAAAAAGTCGATATACCTATTATATCGTAAAAAGGTAAAAAAAGGATGGTTATTCTTTACGCTCAAAAAAACTACTCGGGACTTCTTCTGCCTGAAAAAGTGTATACGAGTACATGTAAAAATAAAAATACAACACGTCATTTTAAAATCCATGCATAAATAAGAAATCAGAAAATAACTTCTAACAGCCAAGATAACTACATTGTTATTTGATTCACACTAATGTAGTGTAAAATAAGCAGTACTTACTACTCCAATATATTTTCTATACTGGATAGACAAAAATACCAGACTCCATGTAGTTACAGAGACCGGGCTCAGCCTAATTTTCGTGAACGGCCACGTTCGCGGCGTGTTCGTGAGTGGTACATCGATTCTTAACGATTACGTACGTGCTATTCTAGGTACCTACTAAAATTGCGTATAATTACCAAAAAGTAAAATCCCATTCAAAAATTTGCATTGTTCTTCGGGCAAAATTTAACTTAATTCAGATACTTTTGTATAAAGTTAACTTGAAGTTAACACGTTATTTTTAATAAAAAAAGTAACTTATTAAAGTTTATCTGAAAAAAAAGTAACGCGTTAAGTAACTTAATTAAAATTAACTTTACTTTTTAACTTAATTTTAACTTTCAACTCGTTAATGCCCAGCCTTGTATAATACCCTACGATGAGTCCGTATTAGGTATGAGATCTGTTCTGCTGATTCATAGAATAGGTAGGTACCTATACTATAGTTTTTATATTTCATAGTAATAAATTACTATGAAAGTAATTATATAAATTATTATATATAATTAATTTTATAAAAAAAATCGTAGGACTTCCGTAGTATTTTTCACTATTTGAATTTAATTATAATAGGAAGATATATGTTTAATCGAACTTTTGAACATAACGATCTAACGACAATGGTTATATAAAAATTTGAGAACGAATAGTCCGAGCGAATTTTTATTTTCGGAGTAGGTACCTGCTATATTTTATTATACATACTATCGAATTATCAGACATTTGTGATATATTTTTAGAATTTTGTTTGAACTTATAGTGATGTGTATGTGTGACGTTATGTAAAACTTATTACACTCGACTTCTTATAAGTATCCGATAATAATTAGATTCATAGATTTTCTATCTAAAGCAGCAAAAAATGCAGTGAGTAAAGTTAAATTAGAGAAATATGATGAGTTGTATGAGAGGTTAGGAACTAAAGAAGGGGAAAAAGAAGTGTACAGGCTGGCTAAGGAAAGAGAAAAACAATCCAGGGACTATAGAAATGTTTAGTGTATAAAAGATGAGGATAGGAGGGTGGTAACAGAAGAAAAGGAAGTGATAGAGATGGAAAGACTATTTTGAGGGATTATTAAATGAGGAATTTTCGAGAGAGGCAATTGATCGGGTAGAGTGGAATTTGGGTATGGTGGATTTAATAAGGGAAGAGGAAGTGTGCAGTGCTGTGAGAAAAATGAAAAATAAGGATGCAGTGGGACCGGATGGAGTACCAGTAGAAGTATGGAAAGTATTAGGAAGTTTAGGTATACAATGGCTGACGAAGTTCTCTAATAAGGTATTAGTAGAAGAAAAACTTCAAGGAAGAGTTGTGTAGTACCAATATTTAAGGGTAAAAGAGATGTACAGGATTGTGGAAATTATAGAGGGATAAAACTTATGAGCCACAGTATGATGATTTGGGAAAAGATAATAGATAAAAGGGTAAGAGGTGAGACAACTGTTACTAGAAATCAGTTTGGGTTTATGCCTGGGAGGTCAACAATGGAGCCAATATTTTGTGTGAGACAGATTGTAGAGAAGTACGGAGAAATCAAAAAGAAATTGTGTATGGTATTTAGTGATCTACAGAAGGCTTATGACAGGGTTCCTAGGGAGATCTTAAAGTGGGCATTAACGAAGAAAGGATTACCAAAAGTGTATGTGAACATAATTGAAGATATGTATGAAGGGGAGAGTACAAGAGTGAGAAGTTTGTGTGGAGAAACTGAGGATTTTAGGGTCAGAATAGGGATACATCAGGGTTCAGCTTTGAGTCCTTACTTATTTTCCCTGGTAATGGATGAGATAACAAAGGATATACAGGGGGAGGTACCCTGGTGCATGTTGTTTGCAGATGAAATAGTACTGATAGGAAAAAGTCCTGTGGAAGTGAATGGTAGACTTGAATAGTGGAGGGAAGCTCTGGAAAGTAAAGGACTAAGGATTAGTAGGAGTAAAATAGAATATACAGAGTATGATTTTGGTGAAAGGGAACACAGAGGGAATAGGGTAAGGCTAGAAATAAAGTTAAGTGGGGATGTGGTGGGAGAAGTGGAGAAGTTCAAGTATTTATGGTCCGTTGTACAGAAAGATGGGGGTTTCAAAAAGGATATGAAACACAGGATTAAGTGTGGATGGACGAAGTGTAGAGAAGCGTCAGGTATTCTGTGTGATAAAAGAATTCCTATTAGGTTAAAAGGTAAATTTTATAATGCAGTGGTGAGATCTGCAATGACGTATAGAACAGAATGTTGGGCAGTAGATAGAAAGATAGAACAGAGAATGAGTGTCACTGAGATGAGAATGTTAAGGTGGAAGAGTGGAGTTACTACAGAGGATAAAATAAGGAATGAGTTAGTATAGGGTATAGAGTTAGTAGAGGTAGTATAGGGGTAGCTTCGATAGTAGACAAAATGAGAGAGAATAGGTTAAGATAGCTCGGGGATGTATTAAGGAGGGAAGAGACTGAGGCAGTAAGATTAGTAAGGGAAATGCATGTTGTTGGTAAGAGGGAGAGAGGAAGACCGAAAAAGAGATGGGGGGATGTGATGGCGAGTGATATGAGGAATGTAGAAGTAAGTGAAGAAGATGCGGGAGATAGAGTTAAGTGGAAGTGTAGGACCAAGGTGGCCGACCCTAAATAGTTGGGAGAGAAAGCGAAGGAGAAAGAGAAGAAAATTTTCAGATTACTTAGGTATATTATTAACCTATTCATTGGAAACACTTAAAAGGATTTTAACTTACAAAGAGTTTAACCCGGTAGGTGTTGCACTTAAGCTAGTATAACTATAATTATATTATTATACAATTAAACTTATATAAATTATTTTAAAAATTAACTTGAATGTGGACATATATTTGTATTATTTGAATGAAGAAATAAAAATTGTTGCCAACAAATATTGTTACATTTATATTTCTTCATTTAATACATTATTATAATGTATTAAAATAACAATAAAAATAATTGATTAAATTATTAATACTGTATTAAAACCTAATATGGTTCATAATATATATATATTTTTTTAATTTAAAAACAGTTTGAAGTATGATTTTATGTTATTTGGTATAAAAAATATATTGACAACATAAAGTAATAGCTCAGGTTAAATTAAATGTGAGAAAAAAAACAAAACTCAAAAAACAGGTGTTCGTCATATTAATTATGGTTATTTCTTAAGTTTATGTCCCACCAAACTTTTAACAGGACGCTTATTGTTCCGGTTTTTGAGGTGAGGTCCTTTATGTATATAATTTGAAAATTACCTTTTTATTATTTATTTCCCGTTTTTGAAAATAAAATAATATAATTTTAAAAATAATAAAATAGTTTTTTTAACTTTCGTAAAAAATTTTATGCGAATGTCATGTTTTTAAATTTCCTAAATATGGTCACTCTGTCCTAGAAATTTAAAATTTACTTCTAATTATTATTTTATTAGCTACTTTTTTTAACTTTTAAAGTTTTTTTATCGATTTTGAACCAGTTACAACAATAATTATAGATATTAAGAATTTAATATGATATAAATGTGGTTTTTTATCATTTAAAGCCTTAAAAATTTAGTAGAAGGTATTTTTAAAATGAAATAAGAAGTTCATCCTATTTGAATGAGTACGCCTTATCCGTCTATTTAAGTGCTTTTGTACGAATTAAACTTAACTAATTTGAGTAGATTTTTCCATCAATTTGCTCATTATATTTTGTGGCAAGTATTTTTCTGTTTAATTTCGTTGTTGTTTTAAATTATTTAAAAAATTAATTGAATGTCCTCGGCAGCCGTTTTTGTTTAATTACATTTCGGTATCAAACGAATCATTTTCATCATTAATCTTGACATCTCATTATTTATTATTTTGATTCGTTCTCAAATTTATATTTCAACTATAGTAATTGCACAACGATAAATTAGTTGATCTTTTAATTAATATTATTTTATTATATAGAACTTCATTCGGGTATTCGATTACAATTTATAGTTTATTATAATACCTATAATATATTGATTTTTATAATTCGATCTATCCAATCCGTCGATGTATTGGTAATATTATATACTACAATATAGGCACTACGCTGTTTCATTTTACCTAATTGTTTTATTTTATTAAATCGTGTAATTAATTAATTAGCTGTGGTCTGTAGAAAAATGAAAATCGAAAAACTCGGAAATGAAGTTCACAAAATTGATTAATATTTTTAGTACTTTTTGAACTTGTGCAGTTGTGGACATTATGTCAACAGATTTATCACGTTAGGCATCTGGATTTATAGGCGGGAAAAAATGGTATTTAGAAAAAAAAGTTAAATATAAAGATTGATACATAATTAGTAATATTACTTATTATTAAATAAAATTTTAATATTATTAATTATATATTATTAAAATTACATATTATAAACATACATGTATATGTTTTTTGAAAATAATTAAAAAACATTTTTTTTTTTAAATTATTCTTAACCCTTTTACTGCAATACTGTTTTCAAACTAGCCACCTATATGAGGTGCACAAAAAAATTGATAAGTACTTATATGGTTTAGGAAATAGTTTGAAAAAAATTATGAAGTTTAGAAAATTTTAAATCAAAATTCATTTTATTATTTTAGTTTTTATAAAAGTAAGCCTATGTTCCGTGTAAAATGGTAAAAGGGTTAACATAACAACATAGATGTATAAAATATGTAAATTAATTTTAATGTGATTAGCCCTTATTCTTGATATAATCCAAATATTTTACTATATTTTTTAAAATAAATTATATGAAAAATGGCTATATTATAAAGTTATTTATCAATAATATTAAAAAAAAAATTTTTGAATTTAGTTGAATTATAAATTAATGAGAGCAATATTTTGCTGTGTTTTTTGTAAATTGTGCACAAACAAAGGCGTTTAATCATATATTTTATTTTAAAAAACGCATTAAAATATTTGCATCAAAAATTAGGGTTACTGACTTTCCAATTAATTTACATACTGTATATATATAATATATAATTTAATAAAATTAATAAAAATATATTTATTCTGTAAATTCTATAAAAATATTGAAAATGACTTTTTCAAAGTACATACCATCATTTTTTTTTATTGAAAATGTGTACACGTGTAGCGATTAAATAAATTCTGCATACAAATTTTAACAATTTTTATGTTGAAAATATGAGAAATAATAATTATAATACAGATAATGTATAAAACGGAAATATTTCAAGTTCAAACCAATCATTTGAAAATGTATTTAATATAAATTGTAATAGTTTTTCTTTCGATATAATAATATGCAATTAAGTAAGAATAAGTTTATTAGAAGTTATAATTAATATAAAATATAGAAAGTATGATTAACATAATATAATATAACAATATTTCAAACAGAAAAATGATATAGAATACTATAATATTATAGAAATTTAAATTTGAACACATTATTAAGTTATAGGAACATCATCTGTAATTATAGCTGCATACATTTTACATCATCAGGCCACTATCAATATTGATTGTACATTATATGGTATATAAACCGGAACATACATTACATACATTTCACATGAATTTTTATTGTTTATAATAAATATATAATGAGTTTTCGTGAAGGCACCAAAAGCAAATGGTTTTCAAACCATTATTCCGGTTATCTTTTTTATCTAAAAACTGATTACTCTTCAGTAAAATGTTTTCTTTTATCAGTGTCTAAAAACTTTTTAAAAGTTTGGTGAAAGTACTCAGATTATAATATTTTATATCTTTTTATAATTACGAGTATATACGTTTTAAATACCATTTGAAGCAATACAAAAATGGTATACCCAGTGTTAAGCATTAACGTAAGTACGGTGAATTTACTTTTTTGAGTAACGCAGTAGTAATTCGAAATTTCATTACCTACTTATTATTCTAATTTACACAAATATAACAAAGATACACGCGATTATTTTTAAATTATACAAAAACTATCCTGTTTAATAAATTATTATTATTATTATTATTTATTATTATTAAATACATTGTACTTATATATTTTGCAATATGAATAACAGCATGGAGAGATTGTACAAACCACTAGAAATATAATAAAATCATGTAGTTAGAATTTGTCTAAATAAAATAGAATTAAAATGCTCTACAATTTAAAATATTATCAGTCAAGCTACTGTATAAGCTATTTTCCACATTAAATGTACCGAAAAAAATTAGCATTAGCTTATGATATTAAAGTTGTGTACACCAAAAAAATTTTGGAAAATATTTTCTAGATTATTTAGATCCATCATATTTTAATGAAATTCCAATTTATTAAAAAAAAAAATTTTCTTAAATGTAAATGAAAAGTTTAATTATATAATAAATAAAAACTATATTGTTAAATGGTTGTTAGGTAAACTTAAATCTATGTTTTAAATTTAATTTTGTGTAAAAATGTATATATAATATCTATTTAGAAATTTAACATAACTCATTTACCCCTCCATAAACATGGTTTAGGGGGTAAATTAATTTCAATACGTTATAATTTTTTATATTATTTAAATGTAAAGTATTAATTTATTAAATTATAATTAAAATAATAAATTATTTTTATTATTCTCATATTAATCGTAGAAATTTTATGTTGTAATTTCATTACTCGTAGTACTCGATGCCTGCCGGAATACAAATTGTTAATTTATTTTTATTAAAACCGCAGGATTGGTGGTAAGATCTATTTATTAGTCCCTACTATAAAACCAGCACTTTTCACCGGATGCGTTTGATGCATAAGATTATGGGAACATGGAAAGTTTTTATATACCTCCGTGTACCACGACTTTCGACAATCAACGGCGATGACCGTCAATGTTCTTGACTGTTTTTCATACAGCAAACGTTAATGATATTTAACACTAATAATGATAGTAATGATACATTTTAATTTACAAACTATAATACTTAATACTTAAGTGGATAACACCGTGGCCAGTTTTAAGAGGTTCTACATAGGCATTGTTTAGAAAATTTTAAGAAAATTGAATGATAAAAATTGATCTCATCACTATACCTATAATTTTTTATCATAAAAATTTTTCATAGATTTATAAAATTGTATTGAAAATATCACTTTTGCATTTCTCATTAATAACAACTTAAAAACAGCCCTGTGTAGCCGTTTTGTAATATGTGCATTTAACACGTTTTATGAGTTATTAAAACACTAACTTTTTAAAAAAAATAAAACTTTAAAACTAATTCAAATATAAAAGAAAGGCTTCGTATGGTATATACCTACTATTTAATACTATTATCTATAATTTATTTATCGTTTCATATTTCAATGGTGTTTGTAAGTTGTTAAAAATAAGAAATGCTAACATGAGTTTTTCATTGAAAATTGTTTGCGTTCACGTCCTCTTTATATTTAGTATTATTTAGTATTAGATATATAGTGTATAAAAGTATAGTAGTATATAGTAAATTAAAATTAAAAATTAATTTAAATAAAATTAGATATCTTGATTACGTAAAAATATAGTGATAAATATGTGGTACTTATTATATTTACACGTAATTTTTAATGTCGTTGATTTTGATGTACATAAATTAGTAATGTAACTATTGATAAAAATATTTATACGTAACTCGAAAGTAAATATTTGAATAATTGTATTCGATGGAACGTGTAACGTAATTTAATTAGGTACTTTTTAATTATTTAAATATGTAATAACCAATAAGTAACGAATATCATTACTTTTTATCTATTATCGTTATTTATATTGTATTTGTGTCTTAAAGTCAATTTTATTGGAGAGAGGCATTCTTCCTATATGATATTTCATAAATTAGAACACAAAACTATTAAAAACTAACACAGTAATAATGTGCACTTATCACTGTATCATAATCACAGCTATCAGTTTAACGGTCTTAGGTAATAGAATCCAGATTTTTCTCAATTGAATTCGCAATTAAACATTTTTGATAAAATAATCATCTTTAAATTGTGAACCATATGTCGTTTTGATATTATAAGTGTTAGAAAATTTTAAGTATATTTTAAGAGTATTATAATTTTTTTATATAATTATCAGTGAGCTCTTGTGGTTGGGAGTAATCGTCCATTTCACCTCACCCTCTCTCATAATATGTATCTGTAGTGGCATTATATTTCAGTAATTGGTGATTGGTAAACTATATAATGAGACAATTGTATTTTGTAAAAAAATTATAAATGTATACCTTCATCGATTAATAATATAAAATTAGAATTTGTTTTCAGTTCATTGCTTAGTAACTGTTGTATGTGTACAGTTTATGTAATATATAGAATATATAATAACATTTAAGTATATTTAAGTTTTATATATATATATATATATATATCTATATATAGACTTGCAATTTTCAATTGTCTAATATCATTATTCGACGCATTCGATTGTAATGAGTGAACTAAGTTTGAAATGCACAATTGTAACGCCGGCATTAGTTCAGGAATTATATTTGAAACACCATTGTAAAAAAAAAGTCGCTGATATATTGAAGTCGACGTCCGAGTTCGAATGGAGCATGATAACGAAATTGAATTTGAGCTCGATGAATATATTACACATTGTAGGTTTGTCACTGGCGTCGAATCTAAAATATTTGATGTTATCCCACAACCGCATACTGAAAATCGAAAATCTCGATCGGCTAACGATGCTGGAACATCTGGACCTGTCGCTGAACCACATAACGAAAATCGAAAACCTGGAAAATTTGACAGCGTTAAAGTTTTTGAGCTTGGCCGACAATCGGATTTCCACGTTGGAGAACCTGGACGAAAACACACAGCTGACTACCATTAACGTCGACAGCAACAACTTAACCAAATTCGAGCAGATAATGCAATTGGATCGTTTCAAGCATTTACAGTATTTAGACGTTTCGAAAAATCCCGCCACCGCCGACGACGCCTGTAGACAAATAATTATCGAACGAATGCCTAATTTAGTGTATCTCAATAACAGACGTATATTAGACAATGAACGACCACCAGTTGTCGACCAAGTACCTAAGGACGCCCTTAGTGTGGTGGACACGAACGTTTCAGAAGACGAGGAAGTCTTAAGAAGAGCGTTTTTATACGACACGGACGGTAAGAATTTCATCAATCATTTATACAGAAACGACAGAGACGGCTTACTATTGAGTAAATGGAACTCGACTGTGCAGGAAAGTTTCGAAAATTATGTAAATAATATGACCAAGAACGCTATGATTTTATATAACACGTGTTTGAAAAAGTACGGTAAAGGTATGTGTAAAGAGCAGGGCTGGGCAAGTTGCATTAAAAAAAAAAACTAGATCAAATTAAGTTAGTTATATATAAATAATGACTGGGTTAAATTTAAAAGTTACATTTTAATTTCGGTAAAAATAGTAACTGAGTTAAAAAAAAAATGTTCTCAAAAACATATAAATTAAGTTTAGTTATTAAGTATGTAGGTATTGTTATTTTACTAAATTTTTTACTCAAAAAATTATTTGTTTCATTTCAATAAATGTTGAAACCAAATATTAATAGGAACACAGAACTAAAATATTAATAATACTAAAATAATTTTAGTATTATTAATTTTTTAATAATACTAAAAAATAACTTTTCAAAACAATAACCTAATTTAATTTTAAAAAAATTCGTAGAGTTAAGCCAATGTTCTAAAATGTAAAAAGTAACTCGTTAGTTAAAAGTTTTTTTAAATATAACTTATCTTTTAACTGTTAAACATGTTATTGCCCAGCCTTGATTAAATGTATATACAAATACAAATTGATACCTGCAATGAAAATGGCCATATCTCAATTTTTGATAATTTGCAGTTACTACCATATTCCTATAATAGAAAAAATTGTATATTACCTATGAAAATGGTAGTATTTTATTAGTTTTCCTAAAAAAATTAGATATAATTCAGTTAAAAAAATATTTCAAAACGTATCTTAAATAGAAAAAAAATTATGATGACAATATAAATGCAGGTATGTTTAGATACGTTTTATCAAAAAAATATACCGACAAAAATAATTGTACGAGTATTGTAAAGTTTTAGTAAAATGTTAAACAAATGTCACATGAAAAAAAAATCGCAAATAAAATTCTGGAATTTTTAATAAATTCCAGGAGAATTATTGTTTTAAAATATTTTATTATTTATTTATTTATTTTTAATTGTTGTCTGTATACAGACGGTACATATTATATATGTAAATTACTGTTTTCGAGTTGAAGGTGTCGAGTAAAAATTTTAGAGTTAAAAGCTTTTTTGATAGTTTTTTTTCTAATTCGTATTTTAAAAGATGTAAATATTGATTTTCCTAGTAGCATTCTTAAGCATAAAAAAAAACTATTATTAATAATGGTAAATTTATATGAATGAAAAAGTAAAAAATAAAGTTGTTATGGTTATAAAATAATAGGTATATTATACTATATTTTCCAAAAACCGAAGAGACGATGAACTAACTTTTACCATCTGTAACTAGACCAATTTTTATTTTTTATTTTTATTATGTAATAAATTATTAAAATGTTTGGTAGATAAACTTTATTGAAAAAATTAAAATATATAGTTCATTACTAAATTATAACTTATACGGTCAAAAAAAACTAAAAACATAATTCAAATTTTAATTACAATAACATTGGTTTTCCTGAATATTTGAGATATGATCATTATTTAGGCATTTTTTATCGATTTTTTAAACCATATCCCGTTTTTGCTAAATATTATATCTGCAAAATAAAATAATATGCTTGACATTTTTTCCTACATTTGCAGATTACTTCCACAGACAGTTTTAAATGAATATATTTATATGAAGTGTCAAGTATGTCTACATGTATTATTGATAATTAATATATATTTATATATATTATATATTAATACATTTCTATATTATGCTCGTATTTATTGTAAAATATTTACCAATTAAAATAGATCAGAATGAAAATTCCAAATTTACTTACAATTTTATCTCATTGTTGTAGTCTTTGATAATTTCATGAAATATTGAATTTTGAAATATTTTACTGAATTTTTTTATTATTATTTATTAATTTTCTTGTAAATAATTTATAATATAGGTTCAAAATTTCACTGATGTGAATATATTTTTCTCATTTGCAATGTACATGTTAATATTTGTAATTTATATTAGATATGCAATTTATCATTAAATTATAAATCTCATATTCAACAATATTGAAAATATTTCTTATGTTATAATATAAATTACATATGAATTCGGTAATGGAATTTTTGACTGTATTTCAATTGCAATAATTGCGCTACTTTTTAATATCGTTTTCTTATTTTAATTTATTTTATGAATTATGATACTGTGTTCTCCCATTAATAATTTTAACATTTAAAAAAATAAACAACACAGTATACCTACTACATTGAAGATTGATGAATAAAAATCAATTTAATATAATATGATAGTGATTGCACATTGAAAATTGATAAAATAGTTATGCTTATTCTAAATTAGCGAAAAGTTTAGTTATTAGGCAGAGTAGCCAAAAATAAAAATAAAAAAAATCTATATTTGACAATTTACGATTATCGTTATATTTCATAATGTTAAATAGAGAAAAAAATTTTAAAGGTATATTTGGCATTAATGGGCTATGATTAAATGACACCTTTTTTCTACAAACGGGCTATGGTTTAAGGAACCCTTATTTTTTTGGCCCAAATTGGTAATTTCTCTATATTTGTGACGGGTGTCAAATTATGTTAATAATCTGTATGGCTTTCAGACTCGCAGATCGAGACGATAGAAAATTCAAATTTAATATAGCTTTTTACAAATTCTTGAGAAAGTGGACTTGCAAAAGTCGTGAAGATATATCGGAATTCGAAGAAATCAGAAGTACTAGGCTGAAAACTGTTGATGATAAAATCGATGATTTAGAGAGGTTAAATAGCAACATAGAAAATTTATCTTTGGATATTCAAATTATTTCCATTAAGGAATATTTAAATTCACCCGATATACTTTTATCCCTATTCGAGGACGAGTTAGTAATATTGATTGACCGCTTGAATCATACCAATATTTACATGAACAAATCGATCATGGAAATTATTAGCAAATACGAGAAAATTCTTGAAGATGAACTCAAAAGCTTATCAGATTTAATTGTTCCGATATGTTTTGAAATGCGCGAGATAACAAGTGCGTATTCAGTGACATTGAACAAACACGTGAAATTCGACGTGGATAATCCCCATAAAAGATTACAGACGTTTTACACTGATCATTTTGAAAACAGGTAAACTATATAATAACTAAATTGGATAACTCAAGTATTAATTAAGTACATATATAATATATTAGTTAAATATATATTTTTTATATTATAATGCAAATTATTATAATATATTTGTATATAATATATAAAAATCAAAGATGGGCAAAATTAATGATAAAATTAAACAATTTGAAGTTAAATTATTATGGAAATTTAAAAAAAAATAGTTTGGGGTTTAAAGTTAGTTAATGACTAAAATATATAGTTAAAGTTGAAAGTTAAATAGGATATATGTAAATCAATCAAAAAGTTAATTATGATGTATCAAACAATTGTTATTTTAACGCAATAAGAATTAATTCAAGACAATAGTAGGTACCTCAAATAAAATAATCAGATAAATAGTAAGTTTCATTTTTCAATGAAATTTTATTTATGATAAGAGAAAATGTTCTTTTGTACCTAAAAAACTTTGGTTTTTGAAACAAATAAAAAATACTACCTAATTATGAACTTATTCACAGATTTTTAAACCAGATAATTTAATACGTTTACAGTACATCAAATTAACTAGTTAATTTAAAAGTTATCTTTCCGGCTTATCTTTAAATTATTATGCACATCATTGATAAAAATAGATATGTGCAAACATTTATATTGTATGTTCTATTATAACTCTGAAATACCTGGAGTAATATCAACCATACTTGGTATACAAATGACTTACTATCTGAAAAAGAATAATAAATACTGTAGGGATAAGATACTTAGATTCAACATTTAAATGGTAAAAGGAGGGTAGTTGGTTTTAATTATTATTCAATAATTTTAAGCTGACATTTTCAAAGAATAATAATTCTTGAATGATATAATTGTTGCTAAGGAAGGATTTTTCAAAATTCAACCATTATAAGAGGGAAAGGTAAGAAGTGGGATACAAATTAATTTAGCTAGAATAACATATTTTTTACAAACGTAAATTTTAACAATGATATTAATTCTTTAAAATACTTATTAAATAATATAAAAATTATTAGTATGAAAATTCGTATGGGTTCTAGATATTCAATATTACTGGCCGCACATAAATCGATTAGTGATCACTTGGATTTAATTTACAAGCGGGAAGAAAAGATCAATACCGAAGCTAGGAAATGGGCAAGAAAAGAAATTTTAGATTTAAAGAAGTCCGAGAGACAACGACTGTGGATGGTATTCGAAGAAACTAGAAAATACAAAGAACAATCACTGAACGTAATTCGCAATTTACTCGAACCGTCTGACTAAGGTTAATCTATGTTGTATTTATTTCTAAAATACGCCAAATTATTATTAATTGACTCGTATGATATTTGAAACGTATATATTCACCATGCATATTTTTGAAGTGAACTTTATTATATATCTTTCCAGTAGATAGAGTAATAAAAATTGACCTAAAGCATAAACAAACGCAATGAGTAAAGCTAAATTTGGGAAATATGATGAGTTGTATCAGAGGTTAGAAATAAAGTAAGAGGAAAAATAAGAGTATATGCTGGCCAAGAGAAGAGATAAACAGTCTAGGGACTTCAGAAATATTTGGTGTATAAAATATGAGAGTGTTAACGAAGGACAAAGAAGTGATAAAGAGAAGAAAATAATATTTTGAGGGATTCTTAAGTGAAAAATTTCATATGTTGTAAAATAATGTTTTATGTTTCGTTACATTGAAACTTATTGTACATATTTTGCTTATTGAAATTACATATAAATGCATAAAAAACAATGAATAAAATAAAAAATAAAAAATAAAATAAGAAAAATAAGTGTCGAATACATTTGGAATACTAGCTAGTGGTAGGTAGTGTAAAAGAGGCTTTAGTGACAACCACCATAATCATAACTAAAAAACAATAAATAAATAATAATTATTGCAATAGGTTATTGTTACATATACTATATATAATATTATTGCACATATTATTATTAAATGTGTATATATTTATACTTATATAAATGCGAAATGGTTTAGGTACATAAATTAACTCGATAATCTAATTAAATAACTTCTATAAATATATTATTTTAATTTATTAGTATTTACTGGGACTTTGTTTATAGTCATATCACATATTACGAGTTTAATATGACATTACGGGTGTCCGTAATAAATTCAGTATCCAGAGCATAATATTTAAATACACGGTGTTTTGACTAGTACTCCGTTCGATTAAGTATCCCGGACGGTAAGGCGTTAGTCGTTTTAGGGGTAGGTATATCACCACCTATGGGTAGGTGGTTCAAGACTGCAAAAAGTTACAAAAATTTTCTGAACGTACGTTTCTCTGCGAAACACAATTTACGTCAGTGGCCTTTATTTATTTATTTATTTTATTTTATTTTTATTTGTGCACTCTAAGCGACTTTAATAAGCAAACTATTAAAAAGGCAATAAAATTGTCCTTTGAAATTTCAATTTAACGAAATATAGAACATTATTTCATGGCATCGCATGCAGTAATACTTGGCGGGATTGGGCATTAAGCGTGCCATTTACATCTCTAGACGGTCTATAGGTACAAATACTAAACCTCTCGTGACTCAATGAGATTACTAGGTATGTTACAGAGATTGGATTTTGCGCACAGGGTAGTAGAAGTATGGAAAAGGTTAGGAAATGTATTGTATTAAATACACAATTTAATGTACTGTTATTGCCTTGGTCGTTTGAAATAAAAAAAAAAAAAACAATAAATAGTAAAAATTCAATAATATAACATAAAAAAAATTTAATATTTCAATGTAAAAACTATTATTCTCAAATTATAATTACATATACGTACATGAGTATATAAGTACGTATAATAAAAAAAAAGCCGGTCAGTAGGTTGTGGAAGCACTTCGCTCGTCGGGTGTCAGTATTGGTGGATGCACTTCGCTACTGGGCAGGGTACTTTTGGTGGATGTATTGAATTTCAAAGCAATGATAAATCATTG